>CAMGYJ010000008.1:15930516-16167291 GCA_946122785.1 Linum tenue | reverse complement strand
AACATTTCCAACTAAAGATCTAGTTAGAAAGATTCTACGAAGTCTTCCTAGAGAATGGCTACCTAAACGAACAACTATAGAAGAAGCAAAGGATTTAAATGTTTTATCAATTGAAAGGCTTGTTGGTTCTCTACTAAGTCATGAGGAGGTTATCGTTCAGATGAATAGAAAAGATAGCAGAAGAAAGAAAGTAATTGCTTTCAAGGCACAAGACTTTGAAAGTGAGTCAGAATATGAAATAGGAGAGGAATTTGAGAGGGAATTTGCCATGATTAGTAGAAAATTTCACAAAATGCTAAAAATGAAAAGAGACTTTGATGATAGAAGGAATCGTGGAAGTTCAAGACAGAATAATCACGTTTATGAGTCAGGAAGGCGTCGAGATGGATTTGAAAAAACACAAGGTCGGAATTCAGATAGAAATCTAGGAGGTAGTGTTCAAAATCATGACAAGAGTCAGTTCAGAAAATTGGACAAACCAACCGAAGATCGTGAAAGGTACACTCAGGAAACTAAGGAAGACCATAGGTCTTCCGGTGAGAAGGATCTAATGATTTGCTTTAAGTGTGGAAAGTCAGGTCACATGAGGTCGAGATGCCCTCTGAATTTAAAAAGGCAAGAAAAGGCAATGGCGGCTTCTTGGAGTGATTATAGCTCTGAGGAGGATACTGAAGCAAGAAATCTGGCTTACATGGCCTTTGCCACCAAAGATGACAATGAGTCAAGCTCACTAGCGAGCTGTGACCACACACTTCCCTCAGGCTACCAGGTAATATCAGACTCAGAATCTGAAAAGTGTGACTTACTTGAACCAAAAAACGAGTTTTTGCATGCTCTAAGAAATCTTCAGGAGGAATGTAATAGACTTAGAAGTAGGTACTGTTTACTAATGACTGAGAATCATGCTATGAGGAAGGAACTAGGAAATCTTAAAAGAGCTGTGTCATTCCAGCATGAGAGTGAAATCAAACTCAAAAACCAAATTTTGAACTAACTGATGAGAATCATGAGTTGAAACAAGATCTTAGTGACTTGCATCAATTAAAATTTGGAAGTCTTAGCACAAAGAACAAGTCTCACTCACCAAGAAATACTTTTAGAAATGCTGAGCATGATAAAGGAAAGCATCATAAGAGAAATCAAAAGTATGCAGAAGTATATGTGTGTTCTTACTGTAATCGAAAAGGTCATTTAGCAAAGTTTTGTTATGACTTGCAAAAGCCGAAGAAACATACTGTTTATAAAACGTTTTGGGTACCAAAATGTACTAATCTGTAACTGATTGCAGAAGCAGGGAGAAAAGGAAAACATTTGGTATTTGGACAGTGGGTGTTCTCACCACATGACAGGTAGAAAAGAGCTGTTTTCTTCACTGAGTTATAGAAAAGGAGGTAAAGTAGTGTTTGGAGATGATAGGGTTGGTAAAATTCTAGGGAATGGGACTATTGGTAAGAGTCCCCTTCCAATTATTAAGGATGTTTTACTTGTTGAAGGTCTGAAACATAACTTATTATCAATCAGTCAGCTTTGCTCCTCTGAAAACAGAGTCACGTTTGAAGCTCTATCATGCAAAATTTTCAGAATCCATGATAACAAATTGTTATTTAGCGGTGTAAAGAAAAACAATATGTATGTTTTCAACTTGAATAACTTGGAAACCTTTAACGAAACATGTTTTCATGCTGCATCTAATGAAGTAGACATACTTTGGCATAGGAAACTAGGGCATGTATGCATGTCAAAATCTGAATATGCTAGAGGGATTCCTTTGTTAAAAGATAGGCAAGATTTTTTCTGCGATGCATGTGCAAGTGGTAAACTAACCAAGAAAAGTTTTAAGTTAAAGAGTGACATAACCACTACCCGAGCTTATGAATTGATACACATGGACTTGTTTGGACCAAAAAACGTGGTAAGTCTTGGAGGTAAGTCATATGCTCTAGTTCTTGTTGATGACTTCTCACGTTTCACTTGGGTTTACTTGCTAGCTTCGAAAGATGAAGCATTTGCAATGTTTAAAATATTTGTATAAAAAATCTTGAGTGAATCAGAACAAGGTATCAAGTCAATAAGGAGTGATAATGAAGGTGAGTTTATCTCAGAACAGTTTAGTACTTTGTGCAATGATAAGGGTATAAATCATACTTTTTCTGCACCTAGGACACCACAACAAAATGGTGTTGTAGAACGTAAGAACAGAACTATAATAGAAATGGCTAGGACCATGTTGTTGGAATATGGAACCCCTAAATTTCTGTGGGGAGAAGCTGTCATGACAGCAGTGCATGTTATAAATCGTGTCTTAATAAGGAAAGGTTTGGAAAAAACTCCATATGAGTTATTAAAGCACAAAACACCAAATTTAAGCTATTTCCATCCATTTGGATGTAAATGCTACATTCTGAATACAAGAGATTATCTCTATAAGTTCGATGCTAAGGCTGAACAGGGAGTTTTTCTAGGATACTCTATCAAAGGACAAGCCTATAGAGTCTATAATCTAAGAACAAGAAAGGTAGAAGAGTCTGTTTTCGTAAAGTTTGATGAATCTGGATCTTCTGAGAGAGTAAATGCAGAAAATATAGACTTCTTGCTCCCCCTACCAACTGTAAAAGAAAAGGAGCTCGAAGATGAAGAAAAGAGTGTGAAGAAGCTTGAAGAAGAACAGACCCTTCAACCTAAAGAAAAATTGCCACCTGCTCATATACAGAAAAGACATCCAGCTTCTCAAATTATTGGGGATTTAAATGAAGGGATTCACACCAGAGGTAAGTACTGTCCAGGTCAGTATGCTTTTGTTTCTTTGTTAGAACCTAAGAATTATAAGGAAGCCTTAACTATAGATGAATGGTTGCTTGCAATGCAAGAAGAGCTTGTACAATTTGCTAGGTTGCATGTTTGGGAACTAGTACCTAGACCATTTAATAAACTAATTATTGGAACTAAGTGGGTATTCAGAAACAAAATTAATGAACTTGGTGTGATAACTAAGAACAAGGCTAGACTAGTTGCACAAGGATACCTACAAGAGGAAGGAATAGACTTTGAAGACTCATTTGCACCAGTTGCTAGAATTGAATCTATAAGAATGCTGTGTGCTTATGCTTGCTACATGAAAATTCCATTATATCAAATGGATGTTAAAAGCGCTTTCCTAAATGGAGAAATTAAAGAAGAAGTATACGTGAGCCAGCCCCCTGGTTTCATAGATCATAAATTCCCTGACCATGTCTTCAAATTATCAAAAGCCTTGTATGGTCTAAGGCAAGCACCTAGAGCTTGGTATGAAAAGCTAACCTCGTTTCTCATATCTGAGGGTTTCTCTCAGGGAAACGTGGATAAAACCTTGTTCATTAAAAAGGAAGGTAAGGACACATTAGTAGTACAAATATATGTGGATGACATAATCTTTGGATCAACAAACCCAAACATGTGTACAAGTTTTTGTGAACTAATGAAATCAGAGTTCGAAATGAGTATGATGGGAGAATTGTCTCATTTTCTAGGTCTACAAATTAAACAAACAGAAACCGGGAATGTTCATAAGTCAAACAAATTATATCAAGTCTATGCTATAAAAGTACAACATGAGCACTGTTAATATATGTCAAACTCCAATGGCAACAAACTTAAGATTAGATAAAGATATTGCAGGAGTCTCTGTTTGTGAAAAGAAATATAGAGGGATGATAGGATCTCTTCTATATTTAACTGCAAGTAGACCTGATATACAAATACAGTGTCGTTGTATGTGCCAGATTTCAATCTGACCCTAAAGAAAGTCATCTGAAGGCTGTAAAACGAATATTTAGGTATCTCAAGGAACAATTGAGTTAGGTCTATCGTATCCACACACTGATTCCTTCGAACCTTCAGGGTTAGTGATTCTGACTTCGGTGGAAGTTTAGTGGATAGGAAAAGCACTTCAGGAAGTGTGCATTCCTAGGGCCAGCTCTTGTGTCTCGGTTTAGTAAGAAACAGGGAGCTGTGGCATTATCAACTGCTGAAGCTGAATATCTTGCAGCTGGAAGCTGTTGTAACCCAAATAATGTGGATAAAAACACAGCTAGCTGATTATGGATTTAAATTTCAAAGTATCCCTGTCTGGTGTGATAATACAAGTACAATAAGTATTACAAAGAACCCTGTACAACATTCTAGGACTAAGCACATTGAAATCAAATTTCATTACATACAAGATCTAGTGCAAGCAGGTCATATAAGTTTACAGTTTATACCCACTGAACATCAGCTAGCCGACCTATTCACAAAACCCTGCCTAGTGAACGTTTCACGTATCTCTGTACCGAATTAGGATTGAGATCTTTTAGCCAAATCTAGCTTCTAAAAACTGGAAGTTGATTGGATGTGGCATTTTCTAGGACATTAGGATTAGGATTAAGTCTCTCTTCTAGCTAAATCTAGTTTCTGAAAGCAAAAACGCTTATTGGATGTGGTATACTCTAGGTAACCTTACTATCTTGGTTACAAAAATAAATTACTTTTCAGAATATGCGTGTAAATCTAAATTTTTCTCTAATCATTATGCTTCGTTATTAGGAGAAAAACTCTTCGACTTCCCTGCTGCCCTCTGCTCACATATTCTATATAAACCGACTTCCTAAGATCACTATTCCTCACCTTTGCTTCAACAAACCTCGAGTAAAACCCACCAAAATCTTCCCTGCCAGAAAATCAAATCTCCCAAGATGAGTGATCACCTGCCCCGACCTTTTCGATTCGAAGGGTTAGTGCATACTTATCCCGGGTACATGTTTCATGAACCCGTGGTGATCAATCATCATCGTCACCTTCAACATTTCGAGAATAGAAGGTTGCACCACATCATTAAGCTCGACCCTTATGAGTTCAATCTCTACAAATACGATATCATTTCCCTCATCGAGGCTCTCGGATGGGATTATCTGCTGCGTCAACCCCTCCATCCAGCCTGTCCTGGTGCAGTCAAATACTTCTACTCGAATCTAAGGTGTCAAGGAATCAGTACCAGAAGCTTCTCGACAGTTGTCTATGGCCATCTTCTAACCATTCCAGTAGCAGCCCTGAATGGAATCCTTGGATTTCCTGATCAAGGATTAGATATTGCTCATCCCTCGGAGTTCTGGAAGCATGACTTCATCCTTCCCACTGAGTATGCAAACTTATCCACGGAGCCGACTGGAGGAACTGATGTGCCGATTCCAATTAGCTGGCTAACTCCGCGTTTGAGGATTTTTCATCATTTCATCACTCATGTGTTCTTTCCTCGAACATACAACCTTGATGTTGTCCTTCCACTCGATCTCTGGATCATTGCAAGTGCAACGGCAGGACGCAAATTGAACTTTTCCAGCCTACTGTTTGCAAATCTCCTTCCAGCTGGGGATGAACATTACCAAGGACTTCTTCCTTTCGGATCTATCATTACTCGAATGCTGGTCAATCTAGGAATTGATCTATCAGATTACAGAAGTGTATCTCACACTATGTACGTTGGAGCTCTCAACGTCTTGATGATCCTAGACCTACCCACTGATATCTCTCCATCTCCACCTCCACTTCCATCCACTTCACTACTGGGTCCTCACCCAAAGCATGTCACCTCTAACAATGGAAAATCAGTTGCTGGTGAATCCAGCAAGAATGCAAATCTGGTGTTTACAGTCTCAGATGGAAACTCCTCCTCAGACGACTCCGCAGGGTCCGCTCAAGAAGGACCATCTTCTCCCGCCTCTTAAAAATTTCTGCTAGTTCTTAGGGGGAAGTCTTAGATAGTTTAAGTTGTTCTTTCTGTAGTTCAGTCTTAGTTAGATAGTCTCTCGTGTTTGCAGTAGTTCAGGGGGAAGTTTTTAAGAAAGGAGTTGGATCCTTTTGTAGTTCTGAATGCTGATATCCTGTAACTTCCTTTTATTTATCAAGTAATAGTAGCTTCGGTTCCCTGTGCTTTCTGCTGGCTTTCTTCTGTTGTGTGTGTTTCAGGTAACCCAGACTTCTCGGACGAAGGGGGAAATTGATGAAAGAGGTCGACCTTCATCTCCCAGAACGGTGATGTTTTTTTCCCAAAGCCATACGACAGACATGCTGCGCTTAAACTCCACACGACGACGTCTCGGACTTCAAACGTCACTACACAACATCGTCCTTCTAAGTCTTCTCCTCTAAGCAAAAGAGATCGATTCACTCAACCCTAGCCTCCCACCTACAAGGAGCGGCAGGAAAGCTCAAATCAGTTCGTCGGTGATGAAGCACAGACATCACCGACAACCTACCAAGATATGATGAAGATCAGTCAGCACAAATCTCGTGCAACGGTCAAGACAACTCTTTAGGTATAAATAGATTCTTATTTGTTCAATTAGAACTCGACTGTGATAGCGAGAGAGTTAGGAGAATTCTTAGTCTATCTTGAGTCCAGTTGTAAATCTCTTCAGTTGCTTGATTCACAGTGATTATTCTGGGTGAACTAAGCTTGGGAAGAGTGTTGTTGTTTATGTGTCTTCAAAGTGTCAACTTCGTTGGCATGACACAGAGTGGTTTAGTAGTTTCTTTGTTGTAATTCTCCCTTCGATCAATAAAATTAGTTTGTTCATTGTGTTCCAGCCAATCATCTGCTTCTCAAAATCCAACAAACGGTTGGCTATTATTCTGTATTTCGTAGTTGTGTTTATAATTTCCCGTTGCTTAATAGTTTTGGCTAATATATTGTATTTACCATAAAATAAAAGTGAGGGGTAAAGTGTCATGTGTGAGGCTATCACTCATTTCACAAAGAGAGTAGTAACAGTTTCAACCGAGCATTGGTTCAGCCGTACGATGTTGCTTATCCACTACAGTACCTTGCTGACTGAATGGGTCGTTTGAGAATTTTGCTTGGAGCGCACATATATAGCTTCTGAAACCCCTACAAAACATTGCCTCTCACGCTGATCGAGGGAAATGAGTTGAATGAAGTCTTTATGGCAGTACTAAGGTGCAAAAATCGTTCATTCGTGATCAAAGTTGTGATGTACCAATGTACAAAGTAAAATAAACTCACTTGTACTACACAAATACAAAAAATGACATGCTACTCATAAAGAGAGGACCTAAAGCTCTCATTGTTAAATAAAGGTAGAGATGTGTTCAAACTAAAAAATAAAGCTTGCAAAAAACTTCACCCCAAATGTTTTGAGACTCCCGTTGAGTAAGGAGTTTATGATTGATAGAGATTTGCTAGATTGTCCTTACGAGATACACACCTCATTGATGTGGTCTAGTTCTTTAAGTGCGAGGGTTGACCTTATAGGCTGCTTATGATCCACTACCTATAATCAAAAATCATTTGTCATCGTATAGATATAGTGAGTTGTATGGTTATGAATGAGGTTTGCTTAGAGACAAGCAAAGTTCAAGTGTGAGGTTATCTTAGTGATGGCAATGGGGCGGGGCGGGGCGGGTACCTCAATACCCATGCCCCGCCCACGCTACTGTGGGTCGGGGAGGGTAAAACCCGCGTGGGTACGGGGTAGGGTGGGTCGACCCATTCTTACATGTTATTTGAAAAAATACATGCAAATTTATTTTTTACGATAAAATGAAAGGGAAAATACTTTATGAATGAAAAATAGTGATAATACAATGGGTAATTGAGTCTAACAAGTTGAAAGATATCGACTCTAACTAGTGAAGAAAAATCACAACAGGAGAAATCTAGACTACTTATAATACATTTTAAAGAGTTTGATTTGCTCCATTTCAAATTTTCTGCAACGAGTGTGAAAGTAGGAAGGGTATTTTCGTCTACACAATTAATTTTTTTATTTTATTTAAAAAGATATCAATGCTAGGATTTGAACCGTGGTCTCTTCAATCAAAGGCAAGAATTACAACCAATTAGACTAGAGACATTTGTTGTACTTAATTAATACAAAACATTGAGGAAGTTAAAATTATAAAAAACAGAGTACTTTTCTATCACGGTTAGTTAGCCTGCTAAGTCTCCTATAAGTATTTTGCGGTGTTTGATAATTCTATTTTCATATTTTAATAATTAATTTATTTTCTTATAACTTATAAATGAAGGAGATTCTTAAAATCTCAACACAAATATCATTGGTTGGAATGTTGCGCATTGAATTGAAGTGTTCAATGACGACATAAGAACACTAGTACCATACATTTCAAGAAAAATAAACATGACAAACACTGATATCAATTATCTCGACAGTCTATACTAAAATTCAAAATTGTTTAATCATTCAATTTGAGTGATAGTTTAGTCAAATCAAGCAATAATTCATGATTGTGTATGAATAAAAATAAAAACATGTGTATTGTATTATGAAAAATGTATTTATTTTAACAATCTAAAAAAAACAATCAAAACTTCCATACGACCCCTTGTTTCAATAATGTAATTAATGAAATAATTTTTATCAGCATGATGCAATGTTCAAGCTAAGAACCAAGTATTAGTCACCAGTATATAGTATTCATCATAGTTAACTATTTCAATATCAACATCTAACTATTAATGGTTACTTGCTTTCTCTTTGAGAGTTTAATGTAACACTCACATCCCTAGCTATGCTCAACGCATTTGTTTTCTTTTTCACAATATCAGTTTCAGTTATTTATTAAATCAACTTTGTTTCTAGCTTTCAATTTCTAATTATTCACTGCTTCACACAAACTTATGGGAATGCTAAATATATTTTTCATGTATAATCTATTGACCATAAATGTTGTTTATCACTTAAATTCAACTGTATCCATGTTAGATTTGATGTCACCAACATATTCTCCCAATTTCTCCAAAAAGTAGACCTGACAATCGGGTCGGGTTGGGTAATTTCAGGTCGGGAATCTCGGGTTACGGGTCTTCACGGGTCAGGTCATGATGGGTTTGCTGATTTCGGTTCAAATATTGACCCAACCCATCGGGTTTCGGGTCATTTATGGTCGGTCATGAGCGTTCTCAGAATCAATATCAAACATGCTTCATAAATTTTTAAAAACACAAATTTTTGCATATGTGTGACAATAGTTTGCCTAGCACATGTCAATTAACAAATGCTCAGCTCCTTCCATGCTAACGAAAAGAAATACAAATTGCACAAATTGTCAAAAAACAATGACGAAAGTAATACTACTACAATAAACAAATGATGTTGGATTATCTTTACACTCCAAACTTGTCTTTCAAATCCTAATAATTTTTTTTAAACATCTCACCAAAGTATGAGTGATTTTATCATTTTTTAGAGTGACATATTTAATGAAACGGGTCTAGCGGGTCGACCCACAAACCAGCCCAACCGGATCCCAAAAACTATGGGTTAATTGGATTCGGGTAATTCGGGTTATAAAAACATCAACCCATTCTCTATTTTCGGGCGGGGTCGGGTCAACGGGTCGGGTCCTCATTTGACAGGTCTACCAAAAAGCATCATATCTTGCGATTGATATCATAGTTTCGTTAGGTAAAGTTCAACAAACTCAATCAATATTCGAACTCTTTGAAGAAGCTATCTACTTGCATGCTAATATGAAGTACTGAGTAGCTAAAACCCTACTTGAGTTAGTTCAATCTTTTGCACTATCAATTCAAAATTCAATATATTATTATCTTATTACAATTTAGTCATACTAATTGTGCAAAAGGGGACATCTTATCAAAATCGTAAAGAAAGACTCTTTGAATGATTGCTTTCATGATGTAATCAATTATACCAAAATAAAAGTGACCAAATTTATAAGATGGTCTCAAAGTTTGCTATAATTATTGAGGTTCAACAACACGTTAGGCGTACGAAGATCATTGGGCATTTTTCTATCTCCTAGATCACCTTGACATGCTTAGACATTATAATAAAAATAGCACTTTTTAATAATAATGAATAAAATAACAGTTATGAAGCACTTTCATACTTTAGTTCAAATGATTTAACAACAAACGAAATAACTCTCAAGTTTATAAATTATTTCCTTTACCAAATGATATAATTAAATCATTCATGAGCTGAAATAGCTAATTATAAGCACTTCAAATTTAAGTTAAAACTCTATATGATACAATTGTTTGACGAAATGGGTTTTATAATAGAGTGGTTATATCGAGAGACGTCTCTAAGAAACATGGCTTACTTTATTATTTCTTAGGTGGGTATAATATCTGTTTGAACCTAACTGAGTGTAGGAGTGAGGTTCAGGTAAGGATGTGGGTCAAGAAGATCGAACAAAGGGGAAAGTCTATGATCTCACGAGAAACGGGGATTGAGGGAATGAGACTGAGAGAATGAGATCGAGAGAATTCGAGTTTTAGAGAGAGAAGTTGATGTTCATAGAGATAGAATGTCCAAAATGCGATCCCCTCACCCACCGTAGTAAATGCCATATTTATAGGCTACATGGTGGTGGGTGAGTGGTTGACTCATATGAGGGTACAATGATGTGACTACAGACATACTAAGGATTTAGGCCATGCTTCTACCTAGGACGTGTCAGAGACTTATCTAGGGCTATGCTTAGGGCCCTGATGTGACTACCCCTCGGGGAGTGAGATGACGCTTTCCACATCCCTTTGGTCTGGTCCACGCTATGATCTTTCCACAAGCGCGTAGCTTGTTCCGCGCTCGAGCTTCTCGCGCCGGGACGTGGCGAACCACGCTGAGGTGTCGCGCTTAGGTCTTCGCGCGACCACGCTGGGGGGTCTTCGGTCGCGACGTGTTCCTTTGGCGCGGCTAGGTCCGAGTCATATGCCCAACAATTTCCCCCCATCACAGGGTGTTCTGTGAATACCACCTGTTTAGACTTCCGCTTGATTGACTCGGGCCTGCGTGATCTTCGTGGGGTGGATTTTTGGGGTTCGTTTCGCTTGTTGCGTGCGCGTCACTTCGCTTGCTGCGTGCGCGCCGGTTGCGGTTGAAGTTGTCCTGAGTCGCGATTGGTTGGCTTTTGTGCGCGCTTGTAGTTGGGCTTTTTCGCAGGATTTTTTGTTTGTTGCGCGCGACACTTTGAGTCGAAGATGCGTTGTGCTGTTGTGCGCGCTACTTTTGCGTTGAGGATGAGTCATGATGCGAGTCACGCGCGACAGTTGCGGTTGAAGTTGTACTGATCACGCGATTGCTTTGTTTTTTCTTGCGCGCGATTGGAGTTGGGCTTGGGGTGTGTTTTTTCTTCCTCGCGGGTGTGTCATGCCCCCCAGGCGGTGCGCGGCACTTGTGGCGTCACCGCCTATTGCTTATGATGGTAGGTGTCCACGTGTAACTGTGTGAATGGGCTACTTGGGCGGGGATTTTTTGAATTTCGAAAAGATTTTGTAGGATCTGACGGTTACAGATCCCTATGTAACTTTAACCCTTCGTTTTCCCCTGGCCACCTTTGACCCTTCGTTTTCCCCTGGACAACTATAAATACGAGGCTGCTGTGGTGGAGTTGGAACTCACTTGTTCCTTCGACTCTGTTGCCTATTTCCCCGATCATCTTTTCTCAGAGATTCCTCTCCTTCTTCTACAACCTCAATCCTCTTTTTGCTGTTGCCATGGCTAGCATCAACATCGACGAGGACGAGGTCGTGCGAGGCGAAGAAGGTATTCTCTCCCCTCTTTCGAACAATTCTACTGGTCGTTCCGGTGATGGGGACGGCGGCTCTGGTAATGGGAACGGTGGCTCTGGTGATGGGGACGGCGGTGGTGACGATGGGGTTCCGGCGACACCGTCGTTCGACGGCGAGTCAGAGAATGAACTCGGCGGTTCTTCCGACATGGGTTTGGTTGCCTCCGGGAGTGGGCAGGCGAGGCAAGGAGGTCGGGGAGTGTTGATAATCCGACGAGATCGTGAGAGTAGGCCCGAGGTTGTCGCCGATGAAGCGCGCGAAGAATCTGGTGCTCAATCCGAGGCGCACAACGTTGTGCGTGTCTCCGAGGCCATGGCCCGGCTAGGGTTACGTGGGGTTGGCGCCGCGTACAGGGTTATCGAGTGGGCCGAGATGTGGGGTGATCAACCGGCTCCCCACGACAACCTCAAGCGCGGGCCCGAGCACGCCTCTATTTATGACGTTGATGACGTGGCGGAGATAGTCCGCGGACTGGGCTTGCCCCCCCATTGGGAGTACGCTGCTCCATCGACGCGCAGCATGGTGGGCAATTGCCCCCAAGGGTGGTTTGGCGTTTATACGGAGTATTGGGTGATGGGGTTCAAGTTCCCCATCGACCCGCTCTTATGCGCTCTGTATAAGCGCCTCAACTGCTCTGTTGGGCGGCTTTCACCGTCCGTCATCATGCACGCGAGCTGTCTTCGCCTCGCGTGCAAAAGGCTTAACATTCCACCAACTTACGGCCTGTTCCATAAGATCTATAAGATCAAGGAGCCAACGTCAAGGAGCGACTGTCTCTCCATCAAGCGTCGCGACAACCGGCCCGAAGGCTTCGTATATGGATCGCCCAAGTTGAAGAAAACTTGGTTCGAGCGGTTTTGTTATGTCAAGCCCACTCCCGAAGAATGGGCGAGTGAGTCGATGGATGAGCCTACTGCCTGGAAGAAGGGGAGTACGTTTGGGTACGAGTCGGATGTCGGCGACTATGATGGGCTCAACGATGAATACGAGGCGTGCATGCCTTATCGGATTAATTTATACGCGGGGGGAGTCCGCGAGGCTTGTTTGGAGGAGCTGTTTGGCGATGGTTAGTTGCATTTCTTTTCGTTTGTATTCTATCATATTAACCGCTTTCTTACGATTTATTGGCGCAGCCGTTGACTTCTCCAGCCTCGTCATCATGATGTCGGTTGACGATGTCATGAAGGCGCCGCGCGCCGACAAGAAGAAGAAGAAGGCTGGTGCGGGGACTAGGACCTCAAAGCGGAAGGAAATCGAGCAACCGCAGGCCGCTGAGAAGCCCCGCAAGGCGGCTCGTTTGGCGGAACCGGCTGCGCGGGCGGCGCAGGCTTCACGAGCGGCACAACCGTTGTCTGCGGCGCGACAGTTGTCTCTGGCGCTTTCGGAGCCAGAGGCGCCAGTGAATAGGTCGTCTCGGCCTGAGAAGGAGGTGGCTGGCAGCTCGTCGGGGGCAACTATCCAGCAAAGGTTGCCCGAGATGGCTGGGTTTGGGGGGACCCCTACCACTACTGCTCCCGTCAATGCTGCCCCCGCCACCACTGGCGTCAACTATTTCCGCGATGTGCGGATTCACACCAGGGCGGCATGTAATTTGGCATCTGCAAACACTGCCCTTCGGGCGCTCGGGCCCGTCCTCAGCGTTCCTCCGCGAGTGGAGAAGTCCGATCCTCTTCATGACCTGGCTCAGGTCCATTTCGCGGTTAGATCGGGTCGTGTTCTCATGTAGTTTGGAGTTATTTTCTTATTGTCTTTCTTTTTCATTTTCACTCTATTTGCTAAGGCTCTTGGCGTTGTAGGGTCTGTTGGCAACCTTTCGAGCTCAACAAGAGCGCGCCTCGCAGCGCGCTAAGATGAAGGCCAACGAGGCGCAGATCGTTCAGCTGGAAGGGAAGGTTCTCGGGGCGAACATTCGTGCCGACGTGGCGACGACCAAAGCCAACGAGGCACTGGAGGAGCTCGGCATTTTGCAGAGCAAATTAGCCGCCGATGTGGAGGTGGCTAAGGAGCAAGTGCGAGTCGAAGAGCGCTCCACCATCCGAGAGCAGCTGGAGGCATCTTTTGCCGAAAAGTTGAAGCAAGCTCGCGAGGAGCTTCAGAAGGAAAAGGACGACCTGGTCCGCCTTCACAATGTCGCGAAAGTGGAAGCTGTTCGCACGGCCGAGGTTGCGGCCGTCCGTCAGTTCAAGTCTTCTCCTTCTTTCGGGAAGATTTTGGCGGACGCCATGACTAAGGCCGTGATCGCGGTCGGGAAGAAGGTTCGTCCTGAGAACCCGGGGGTGCGCTGGGATACTCGCGAGATGGTCCAACACGTTAAGATGTGGATAGGCGAGAAGCGGCCCTTGGAGTCTGACTCCGAGTCGGGGGATGAGGATGACGAGGATGACGAGGAGGACGAGGAGGAGCGCCCTGAAGAGGAGAAGCGCCCGGACGGGGAGGAGGCTGAAGGCGCGAGAAGGGATGGCGAGATCGCCGATGATGATGATGAAGAGGAAGAGGAGGAGCGCCCCTTGATGCGCCGCAAGCAGAGCCGGGAGGACGAACAGCCTAACACTGATAGTGTTTAAGTGTTATCGTGCTGGAGTGTTTCCCTTTTGAACTTGTTGTTTTGTTGGCTTCTTTCTTTTTTTCCTTTTTTTTCTTTAATTGTAGCCGCGAACTATGTTGGTGCTCCCGCTTCAATTAAATCCAAACAGTCGTCGTTTGTGGTACTTATTTGTATTGCTCCTTCGAGTTGTGTGTGCGCGCGTGGTTCATTCCAATTGTTATTGTTTTGTTCTTTTAAACGGAGTGTGCGCGAATGGTTCGTGCCCATTGCTACTGTTTTGTTCTTTCGAACCGAGTGTGCGCGAATGGTTCATGCCCATTGCTATTGTTTTGTTCTTTCGAACGGAGTGTGCGCGAATGGTTTGTGCCCATTGCTACTGTTTTGTTCTTTTGAACCGAGTGTGCGCGAATGGTTCATGCCCATTGCTATTGTTTTGTTCTTTCGAACGGAGTGTGCGCGAATGGTTCGTGCCCATTGCTATTGTTTTGTTCTTTCGAACCGAGTGTGCGCGAATGGTTCATGCCCATTGCTATTGTTTTGTTCTTTCGAACCGAGTGTGCGCGAATGGTTCATGCCCATTGCTATTGTTTTGTTCCGGCAAACTGAATATTTCATTAATCTGTGTGCACACGCAACATTGTAACCAAGACATACATCAAGTAGACTGGTGGTATTTCCTGAGATTCTGTGCATTCCATGTCCTTGGGATTTTGTTTCCGCACAGCTCGCTGAGCTTGAAGGTGTTGGCGCCGACTACTTCGCGGATTAGGTATGGGCCTTCCCACACTGAGGCGAGCTTTCCATGTTTGGGATTTGGACAAAAGTTTCTCCGCAGTACTTGGTCGCCGAGAATCAGCCTGTGCGGGACTAACTTCGCGTTGTGGTATTTGGCCACCTGCTCCTTCATTGCGGCTAATTTGATGGTTGCTAGCTCGCGTCTTTCCTGCGCCAGTTCCAAGTCTAGCAGGTGCGCCTCATCATTTGTTTCTTCGCTGTACATCGTGATTCGGTAGGTTGGGGATGTTGTTTCAATGGGGATCACCGCGTCAGTGCCATACGTGAGCGCGAATGGGGTTTCGCCGGTTGCCACTTTGTACGTGGTTCGATGTGCCCATAACACTGTATTGAGTTCATCAGCCCAACTACCCTTGGCTTCATTTAGGCGGGTGTGCAAGCCGTGGAGGATTGCTTTGTTGGTGGATTCCGCTTGACCGTTTTTGCTTGAGGGTAAGCCACTGATGCGAACCTTGCGATGGTTCCCACTTGGTCGCAGAAGTCTATCACTTCTGCACAATCGAATTGTTTTCCATGGTTGAAGACAAGCGCATTCGGGACTCCGAAGCGCGCTAGGATATTATGTCTCAAAAAGCGTGTCACCTGTTGTGCCGTTATCGAAGCTAGTGCTTCTGCTTCGATCCACTTGGTGAAGTAGTCTACTGCCATGATGATGTACTTGCGCTTTCCTTTTGCCGTTGGGAATGGGCCTAAGAGATCCACCCCCCATTGCGCAAAAGACCATGGACTTAAGTTCCCTTGAAGCTCAGTGGACGGGAGGTGATACTGGCGTGCGTTAACCTGGCATTTGTGACATTGGTCTGCGTATTTCTTCGTGTCCTTTTTTGGCCAATAGTATCCGTGCAGCAGGATGGTGCGCTCCATGGTGCGTGGCCCGGCGTGCATGGCGCACAACCCTTCATGTAGGTCGCACACCATGTTACGCGCTTCTTCCTGCCCAATGCAATTTAGGTAGACCGCTGAGTACGACCGTCGGTACAACTCGCCATCAATGAGTGTACACCAGGCCGCTTTTTGCCTCAAAGCCCATGCCTCCTTAGGATCATCTGGCATGGTGCCATCTTGTAAGTACTTCACAATCGGGGCTCTCCAGTCTTCGTCGGTCATGGGCTGAGTCGTATTAACTGCTACCTCTTGGCGATTCTCTTCATCCTCTTTTTGAACCGTCACGAGGCGCGTGGATTCAAAGTCGGTGGCGGTTGCTAATTTTGACAGCGCGTTCGCGTGCATGTTTTCCTCCCTAGGTATTTGCTCATAAGTCACCATCTCAAAGGTACTTGCTCGTTGTTTGACACGCTCTACGTAATGCGCGAGCGACTCATACTTCGCGTCAAAGGTACCATTCAGCTGGTTCACTGCTAGTGAGGAGTCAGAGAGTATTCTGACCGTTCTAGCGCCCAGGTCGTTGGCGGCGGTCATTCCTGCTAGGATGGCTTCATATTCGGCCGCGTTGTTTGTCTTCAGTGCTCTGAACCTGATTGCTATCTCGTGGATGACGCCTGTTGGAGTGCGAACGACGACACCCGCGCCGGCGCCATGCTTACTTGCCGCGCCATCAACGTAAATCTCCCATACTCCTTCTGGTGTATTCTCGAGAGTGACCCCTTCAGCAATGAAGTCCGCAAGGATTTGCGCCTTTATTGCTGGCCTTGGAGCGTATTGGATGTCGTATTCTGACAGTTCGACCGCCCACTTAACCATGCGCCTCGATACTTCCATTGAGGTTATAATCTTTTTCAGTGGAAGATTGGTCAAGACAGTGATTTGGTGTGCTTGGAAATAGGGACGCAATTTTTGGGATGCGCTTACCAATGCCAGAGCGGCCTTCTCTATTGGGGAGTATCTTGTCTCCGCGCTGACCAAAGTTCTTGATGTGTAATACACAAGGCGCTCAGTCTGGTCATCTCTTTTGGATATTAGCACTGCGCTCACAGCTCTTGTTGACACAGCTAGGTACAGGAAAAGTTTTTCATTGAGCTTGGGAGCAGACAGTACAGGGGGGGGGGATACAAGATATGCCTTAAGCTCTTGAAACGCCGCTTCGCCCTCTTTAGACCACGCGAATCGTGCGCCGTTTTTTAGTGTTTTGAAGAAAGGCGCGCACCTATCAGCGAACCTTGGTATGAACCTTCCTAATGTCGCTATCTTGCCGTTCAGGGATTGTATTTCTAGAGCGCTCCTTGGCGCTCTGAGCTGCTGGACCGCGATGATCTGCTTCGGGTCGACCTCTATGCCGCGCTTGGTTATCATGAAACCAAGGAATTTCCCCGCTTCTGCTCCGAAAACGCACTTCAGTGGGTTTAGGCGGAGGCTGTGTTTGCGAAGAGCTTCGAACGTCTCACGTAGATCCTCTAGGTGTGAGTTGCCCGCTTTGGTTTTGACAATGAGATCATCCATATACGCCTTGATGTTGCGCCCTCTCTGTTGTGCGAACACCGAATCAATCATCCTTTGGTATGTTGCGCCCGCATTCTTGAGTCCGAACGACATTCCGACGAAGCAGAAGTTTCCGAATGGCGTCATGAATGCCGTCTTTTCTTCGTCTTCGTGAGACATTGGGATCTGGTGATACCCTGAGAACATGTCAAGAAAAGACAATGTCTCGTGGTCGGCGGTGGCGTCGATAAGTTGGTCTATGCGCGGCAAGGGGTAAGGGTCTCCCGGGCACACCTTGTTGATTGTTGTGTAATCGACGCACATTCGCCAGGCTCCTGACGATTTTTTCACCAGGACTACGTTTGCCAACCACTTGGGGTATTTGACCGGGCGGATCAACCCTGCCGCCAACAGTCTCGCCACCTCTTCCTCGATGGCTTTCAACTTGTCGCCAGTGAAGCTACGACGCGTCTATTGTCTTGGGGGTGCGTTCGATGGGACTGCGAGGCAATGTTGGGCCACATGTCTTGGCACTCCCGGCATGTCTTCTGTGCACCAGGCAAATAACTCCTTGTATTCCTTTAGCAATGCTATCAGTGGCTCAATCGCGTCACCGCGGACATGAGTCGAGATGCGTATTTTCCTGGTCGGCTCGGTTGGGTCAAGCGCGACTTCGAAATCGGAATCCATCGATTCCGGGCGAGGTTCTTCTGGCCTTGTGTCGACAATGTTGGTCTGGCGGGCTTCACCTTCCAGTTTCACAACTCCCCATGGCGTCCCCTGCGCCTCCCCTGTTCCCATTTTGGTGGGAAACTTCAGCTTCTGGTGGCATGTAGATGAAAGAGCCATGAATTTTGCTAAGAATGGTCGACCCAGAATACCATTGTGGGACGAATTGCAGTCGACTATGGTGAACTCGACTTGTTTTGAGACGCGCGGTTCTTGGTCTCCTATGACGACCGGGAGGGTTACTACTCCGATCACTGGGACTCTCGTTCCAGAGAATCAGACCAAATTTCTGTAGGCGCGCTTGATCAAGCGCGGATCGATGTCCATTTGATCAACTGTACTCTTGAACAGGATGTCTGCCGCGCTACCCCCGTCTATCAGTAGACGGTGGATTTTGCAGGCGGCCACCAGAGCGGTGATGGTGAGAGGGTCTTCGGACGGGATTCCTTGCGGTAATTCGGTGTCGTCGAAGCTGAATTGGCACCTTGTTTGAGGGTCTGCCGACGCACACTCCAATGCGCGTTCGCGCTTGGTTTTCTTTTTCGGACGATCTTCCTCTACTGTCACCACCCCTATTTCCTTGCGCACCACGTATGCGCCAGTAGCCTCGTTGTAGTCAGCTTGCGGGGATGGTGGTGGGTTTACTGACTGCTCGCGCTGGACCTCCGCTCCACGGATAAACTCCGTGAGTAACCCTCTTCGAATGAGGCCTTCGATTTCGTATCGTAACTCCCTGCAATCTTCCATCCAGTGGCCCGTTTCTCTGTGGAAGTCGCAATGCTTTTTTGGGTCACGCATGTGCAGCGGAGCCTTCAGGGGCGCGGGCCAATTGATCTTGTAACCTTTTTCCCGGAGAACGTGAAACACGTTCTTTACTGACTCGTTGAGCGGCGTATAGGCGTTTGAAGGAAACCTGTCAGGTGATCGTCCCCGGCGAGCTTGTTCCGGTGGGGGCGGAGGGTGGCGCTTTGGGCCGCTGTGTAGCTGCGCCAATTGCTACCGCGGAACTGGTAGCTGTCTCCGTCCCTGCTCTTCTTGGGGCGGCTTCGCTGGTTTGAAGCGCCTGACAGACCCCGCGCCGAGCATTTCTTCCAGTGTGATTGCTTTCTCAATCTTCATCTCGAGCTCTGTTGATAGTGTGACGGACCTTTTCGCTAATGCTCTCTTGAGCTCCATGTTGGTGGTGGCTTCCATGAGGTGGTGGGCGGCGGTTTCGGGTGTGTGATCACGCACAGCCATTGCCACCCTCGACCATCTGGCGTAGAATGCTCGTAGGCTCTCCCCGCCCTTCTGCCTGATATCTATTACCGCCTTGAGGTGGAGAGGCCTTCTTTTCTGGGATGCGAACTTTGTTGTGAATAAGAGTATGAACTCTTCAAACGAACAGATGATTCCATTTGGGAGCCTGTTATACCAATCCAGGCATATACCGGAGAACGTGGATGGGAAGGTTCTGCATAACGTCGCGTTGGAGTTTGTCTGGAGTTGCATCCGCAAGCAGAAGGTGCTCACGTGGTCTTCGGGATCAGTCGCACCGTTATATGTTGGGAGGGTGGGTGGCATTCCGCTCAGGTGTTCCACCATGATTTCCGCGCTTAGCGGTTGGTGGAGGGCCTTCTTGGGTGGGTTGGATCGGTATTGCGGGACAGGTGTTGCTCCAAGAAGCTGAGGTCTGCCCTTCCTGGCAGCTTGTTCTGTTGTGCTTCACACGCAGGAGGCTCCGGCGCCGGATGTTGTGGCGGCAGGGCCGTCCCTGACACTTCTCCAGGCGCCTGTGGCGACGCGCTTGGCGTCGCCTCTACTGTTGTCACGGCTTCCTTGCTCATCATGAGCGCTATGACTTGGCTCATTTGCTTCTGCATGTCGGCTATGACGTTATTTTGTTTCGCCATCAGCTGCCTCATTTCCTTGGCGGTCAACTCGGGCTCTTCTTCTTCGATAAGTACCGCGCTTAGGTCGCTGGTTTCCGCGAACGCTCTTGGGTTGGTCATTGCCTTGATAGGCGTTGCTTCGTCAGGTAAGTCGGGGTTATGATCTGCCATGAGTCGGTTCTCCTTTGTTTCTCTGCTTGGCCCCACGGTGGGCGCCAATTGTTTGAACCTAACTGAGTGTAGAGTGAGGTTCGGGGAAGGATGTGGGTCAAGAAGATCGAACAAAGGGGAAAGTCTATGATCTCACGAGAAACGGGGATTGAGGGAATGAGACTGAGAGAATGAGATCGAGACAATTCGAGTTTTAGAGAGAGAAGTTGATGTTCATAGAGATAGAATGTCCAAAATGCGATCCCCTCACCCACCGTAGTAAATGCCATATTTATAGGCTACATGGTGGTGGGTGAGTGGTTGACTCATATGAGGGTACAATGATGTGACTACAGACATACTAAGGATTTAGGCCATGCTTCTACCTAGGACGTGTCAGAGACTTATCTAGGGCTATGCTTAGGGCCCTGATGTGACTACCCCTCGGGGAGTGAGATGACGCTTTCCACATCCCTTTGGTCTGGTCCACACTATGATCTTTCCACATGCGCGTAGCTTGTTCCGCGCTCGAGCTTCTCGCGCCGAGACGTGGCGAACCACGCTGAGGTGTCGCGCTCGGGTCTTCGCGCGACCACGCTGGGGGGTCTTCGGTCGCGACGTGTTCCTTTGGCGCGGCTAGGTCTGAGTCATATGCCCAACAATATCTATCTTCATTGTTACTTTTATATTGGATTCAATTTAGTATACTTTTTCGTTTAGATAGATTTTTGTATGATGTTCCTGGATATAATATATCATTATATATGATGGTGCATGATATTAATTCCTCTCATTTTAGGTTCAAATTGATGCATTTTCCCCTTTACCGTTCCCTTTTATTGGTTAATAATTTTTATAATATTTTTCACTTTGAATATCGTGAGCAGAAGCTATACAAAACAATTTATGTTTTTCGCTTTCTCTTCTCTTGGTTCGATATTGTGTCCATATTCATTCTTATATTGATTATCAAATTAGTACTTTTTTGTTATTCTTCTGATGCAAGATATGATTTTATGTTTGATAATATAGATTTATTTTTTCAAGCATGTGGATGCTTGAGACTTCTCATTTGCCTCATAACTTACATTTTACAATGGCTCCAAACTTGGATGGGTTTCTATTCAACACATCAATTTTTAATGATGTAAAATTTATGAAACTAAGATGCATATTAATAAACAATGTAAGGTCTCATCTTCCCTCTTAAGCACTACATATCATTGTTTACTTGCCATTAAATCAAAGTCTTTCTAACTTGAGTAAGAGCTACAATGACTTTTATTGTTGTGGATTTCCCCCAAAATGTTAGGTATGCTGCTTTTAGTTTTTGCCTTCTTTTCGGTTTTATTTAGCGTTTTATGTGTTGCTCTATTAGTTGAACTTGCCAGCTAGAGATCTGCATACTTTATTTCATTATATCATTGAATACACTAAAGTCGATGAAACCATTACTATGTGAGTTAGTTTGTTTCTTTTTAAGGACACTCTAAATATTTACTTTGTTTCTTATATCATTGAAAACACTAAAGTCAATGAAAAATACAAAAAAAAAAAAATCCCGTATACTGAAGATTGATTATGCATGTATGATGTAAAACAACTCTTATCATTGTTCTTCTTAGACATTTTTATATAGATATGACTTTGTTTGCAAATATGTATTTATGTTAGTGTAGTTGGACGTTGTTTGCCATTTTTTAAACTTCATTAGTCAAATCCATTAAATAATTTCCTATATTATTCATGGAGAAATTAAATAGTTACTTCAATCACCAACAACATGAACCATAAAAAAAATATACATCAATATTTACTACACATATACATGAAAATCCAACTCTCCCGGCCAAGAGGCCGGGCCCTAATCTAGTATGTATAGATACTGTAAGAAATTGAGATAGAATGGGCCAAGAATGAGGCGAGGCGGGGCAGGGCAGGTCGGAAGTAGATACCCATGACCCGCCCCATGCTAATGCGGGTCGGGTAATACTCGCTCCATCGCGGGTCAGGGCGGGTAATACCCATGGGACAGGTTCAAATTGCCATCACTAGGTTATCTGATGCCACATAAAAATACTATTTCATACCTCTTTATTATGGCTAGAAATGTATGGTTTTCACATCTTTAGTGCGATTAAAACTTGCATTTGCTTAATATTCACTCAATGTGCCTTTTACTAGCTCTAGGATTGCTTTCACTATTTTGATGCACTTTTGGTTGTTTTGTGTTTTTAGGCCAAAACATATTTGTGGATCATCTTGTACGAGTAGGGGAACATCAAGGCCGTATTGTTGGGAGTCAAAAGTGAGATTGAATCAAGCCCAGGAAATGACGTTAATTGTAGTCGACAAAAGCCAAAATAGCACCTTGGTCGCCGTTCTGAGGGTATCCAAAATTGAGCCTAGAATCACAAGAAATATGCCAAACGTGTTGGCCAAGCTGGAAGAAAACCAAAGGAGCTCAAAGAAATGTATTCTAGGCCGACTTTTCCTCCCATAAAATATGATGCATAAGTCTATATATAGACTCCCTAGGGGATAGAAGCTTGGTAGCCAGCGATAGGAGGTAGTAGAGGGTCGTTATTTTTGTCGACAGAGTGACTCATTTGTGTTAGACTACGTGGGTGGATGAGATTGAATATGACAATCCCTCACAATTGATCCTCAATCGATCAAATTGTGTCGACTTCCTCAAAGGAAACATCCATTGGGTCCACATTGTTCTCTATTAGACCTGATATTTGCTACGACACATAGTAGGAATGAACCTAGCAAGGATCAAGCAACTCATATTCTGTCAGGATCAATGTTGCGAGTCAAAGAAACTCTAGAAGAATCTTGTCTATGCAACACCTCATCCTCCTGTTTTCTTCATCATCCAGTTGTATAGATTTTCGTTTCCTGCAATGCCTTTTTGTTTTGAAAAACCAAGGAAAACGTCAACCCTGGAGGTATTGCAACCTCCACATTCTCGTTTTCAACCACATAGAATCCGCCCCTCACCACCTGAGTAAGCGGTTGTGAAAGACCATAGCAAATACGATCATAGTCTTCGAAACATGTAAATTTTAATACATGTACTACATGCGATCATTGCTTTAACTACATTCTTTACGACCTCCTCAACATCGACATCTTCCACGTCGACGACCAGATTTGGACCATCCAAACCAAAATCGTCAATGAAAAAGTTTTTTTTTATGACCTTCAATCGACATTGAATAAATTAGGGTTTAGAAGCACCTGTAGTCTTTTAGAGTTGAAGTTGTTGTGGATCCAGAATATTTCATCCTGTATCTTGATTTCATGAACACCTTTGACTTCGTCGTGAAGAATTGCTTCTCGAGGATTACCTCCCCAGCTCCTCTATTTTGAAAGCCGAAGATATGGCTTTGGGAAAAGATTACCTCCCCTGATCTTTTAAATAAGTTTTTTTATTAATTTGAAATAATAACGTAAATAAATGGTTGAGAAACATTTTTTTTTTAAAATTATTACATTTGTCCTGATTTTCTTCCTGTGTCATTCATGTTAGCAATATACACAAACTCATTAATAGTCAACAATATTGATTGTCCAACTTTACATTCAACTCTCGAATTAGCCAAATTAGCTTTTATGAAGAATAATTTAGACCATAATAGATATATCTGAAAAAATTACCGTCCCACTAATCCTGAATCCTGATCGATGTAAGAGACCGTTTGGACCAATACTAACCCAATTTATTCGAGCTTACTGCTTAGGGCGGAGTCGATGGATCGGGCCACACAACGTGTTAGCACCCTAGCTCGATCCGGCTCTTATATATAATCAACCATTTCTCACTAACCAAGAGCGTTGCAGTTGCAGTCGACAGACAAACCCAACTCGTAAAATCTATACGCGCGCGCGACTGCCGCGTCTTGATGTTTTCTTTCCCTCTGCTGTTTTCTTTGCGTAAACTGGCAGTGGCGATGTGGGACAGTCGGCAATGGAAGAGTGGCCATGTTGCTGCACTGTGTCGAGCGACTGTTATCTTTGACCAGCAAAGGAGACAGGAAAGGGCAACACTGTCATTGCAAACGCGAAGGAGTTGTCAATCAATGCAAAAGCTTTCTTGCCAAACCAAATCATATTTTTGTTCCCTTCCCTTTCCTACTAAAATAAAAATAAAAATAAAAATAAAATAAATCTCATTTTTATATTTGGTTTCCTTTTCAGCCCATTAACTTTATATCATGTCTTGTCTATCACATCAATCTTCCTTTTTTTCACCCTTCCTTCTGTACAGACTTTCTCCCTTCGTCTCTGTCTACAGTGAGAGAACCTATTTTTTCCATTTTTACAGAGACAACCTCACAAACATACTGCAATAATAAACTCCTCCATACCATATTAGTACTTCCTCCTGCCCATCCCAAAGATTAAATCGGAAAGATTAATGTTTTTTTCTAAACA
This sequence comes from Linum tenue, assembly GCA_946122785.1. Lineage (NCBI taxonomy): Eukaryota > Viridiplantae > Streptophyta > Magnoliopsida > Malpighiales > Linaceae > Linum > Linum tenue. Next base: position 16,142,786 of record CAMGYJ010000008.1, on the reverse strand, counting down.
TAAAGAAAGATATATATACGTGGATGTCTATGGATGCAAGTAGAGATGACAATGGGTCGGGTTTTGCCAAACCCAAACCTATGGGTTTATCTGTGAAAAAAACCCGGGGTAAAACCCATTGGGTTTGAAAAACTCAAACCCAACTCAACCCGCTGGGTATCCGCGGGTTCATGGGTACCCACGGGTTTTTGTCGTAAAAAATTCACAATAACAAGTTCCTATCAAAATTAACGTCAAATATCAATCTCTCAATACAAATTATACATATATAAAACACCATTCTAGAAAATTCAAACAAATCACAAATTAACTATACAAATTGTTCAACACCAATCTAGAAAACTCAAGAAAATTGAAGCAAATCACTAATTATCCATAGATAACATGATTAATTGAAAGTTTTTTTCATTTCAATTAAGTTTTTCAATCTCCACTCGATGACATCAAATTCATTCTACATAACTAGAAAGAAAAAATTAGACATGTCTCCACAAACTTAATAAGATTAGTTGTTTAGATATTAAATATCCGAGAAAATTAATTATATGGGTGTGGGCGGGTACCCATGGGCCGGGTTTACCTAAACCCAAACCCAACCCGGTGAATAATGAAGGGTTTAAACCCAAACCCGGCCCAAAACCCGTCAACACGGATATTACCCCGCGTTGACCGGGCTGGGTCGGATGGGTACCCGTGGGTTCGGGTTTTATTGTCATCCCTAGATGCAAGAGCACTTCTACATGCTATAAAATATTGGTGCTTTAATTTACAATTTAAAATTGTAACATAACGTTAAATATAAAAGTTTCAAGTTGTTGGGACATGTCGCAATGTGATGTGATGTGATGTTTGTACGACGGAGTTTGAATGAAGATGCTCACTGTGTGGCAAGGAAAGCTCTATCTTTATACCCAGTTGGGTTTTCTTCTTTTGATTTCGATAGGTGGGTCACAGAGAACTGTATCTGTATGTGAACCTCCTGTGCTATCGTTGGTTGCTCGTGTATTCGAGTTTCTATTGGAAAAAATACTAGCTTTATACAAAGCTCATGATGCGACCATACCATATCATACCACCATAATAATAAATAAAAAAGATTATATAATATGACATGACGTAGCAGAGGTTATTTTTTTAAAAAAAATCAAGTCATTCCTCAACACATTGGCAAAATAAATAAAGAATTTACAGTTAGGGGTGACAATTATCCACTCATGGGTAATTATACCAAACTCAAATAGACTCATTGATAATTGGAAGAGTATGGGTGAAGTATATATGTTTTGGGGGTTTGTAAATGGGTTTGGGTGAGGTATGTATATTACTTCCATAATCTAAATGAGTATAAGCACTCATTTACTTGAGGGTATTTTAACAACACATACAAAAATAGGACCTATTTGTAAAACTTAAAAAGTTTAGGTATCAAAATATAAGGCTAAAAATGTAAATTTTCATCGATATTTTGAGGATTTATGTGAAAAAATAATTAAATTTTTAGGTAATAAATTTGTAGATCTATTATTTTTAGGTACTAAACTGCAATTTGGACATGGGTAAAACCCAAATCCATATATTAAAAATCCAATCTAAATAAACTCTACTCATTTAACATCTATTTAGATTTCATATCCAACTCAATTATGTTGGATAGTTATGGGTAAAATTATCAATCCCTATTTACAATTTCCGTTAATCACCTGCCAGGCACGCCACGATTTACTTTGTAGTCGACACAATTCATTTTCCAGACACAGAAGGAAGCAGCATGCATATGTCTAGTCTATACCACAGGTCGTCAATGCGTTAATACTGATTGGTTTAATTATTTAAAACTTAACCAACACACTGTTTATGGAAAAGAACTTGTAACATACCTCTTTCACAGTCAAATCTCTTGTTCACCTTTCAAACTAGCTCGAACACTCGGAACTTAGAAATCAAACTAACAGTGTTTTTCTTTTGTTAGTTTACAGTGATAATGCACCTCCTGAAAAGATCACAAAGTAATGGAGCTAAATCAACAGTTATTTAAAAAGTGAATTTCCCATTTATGTGGTAATCAGATGGAACCTCAACATCAACTCAACATAAAATCTATGCATTGATTTACCATTTCTCAACAAGATGAGATTCCCAATTGATAAGGGGTTCAGTTAATAAATCGTCACCCAAGTAATCCACAAACACCCTGGCAAAATTAGAGTATCGTTTCGATGCGAGTTTGTTTAATAGAGGATACAGCAGGATCGACTGTAGGAGCTGAGACTTGAAGAAGAAGAAAGAAGGAGTGTCCTGCAGTCGATGAAGAAGGAAGCTGAGCATTGGTTTGACGAAACGGCAGCGTTCTGCCTCAATCCAGAAACGCAGCGATAGTAGCAGAACGGGGTCGTTTCCTTTAGTCAGTGGTTGTTTGCTTAAGTCTTCGGGTTAGACAAGTGGCAACGTTTAGGTGGCTAGTTTTGTATTTCAGTTTATAATTACTGTAGATTAGCCGTTAGTTCCTTGTACAGCGTTTAAACATTCAGTATATAATGGAAAAATGTGGAAAAGAAGATCTCAGATTCTTGAGCTCTCTTCACCAAAAACCCTAAGTTTTCTGTTTCTTCTCATGGTATCAGAGCCTGGTTGGCTCTAGAGCTTTTCGTTTCCATTTCGCAAATCTCAAGTTTCCACGATGTCTGGTGTTGATGAATTTGTTGCTGATGAAGTCGCTGCAACAAACGATGAAGTTCTTTCTGCAAATGATGAAACCCTACCTCGGACGCCGCCGCCGAGAAATCAACGTGTGAATGCTTTTGTTCCACCGATTATTCCTCATTATGACGACCCTTACCTGAATCCCTACTATCTTCCTGCTACACGATGGTGCTCTGACCACTCGATGAAACTCACGGATCAAAACTACAACCTCTGGAGTCAGGTAATGGAACTAGCTCTCAGTACTAAGAATAAGCTGCAATTTGTGAATGGGTCTATACCAGTTCCAGATCCAGGGGATCCCATATGGCAGTCTTGGCATCGATGTGATAGCACTGTTAGGTGCTGGATTTATAACTCTCTTTCTGAGGATATTGAACATAGTGTAGCTCCATATAGAATTGTTAAGGATGTTTGGGACAATCTTAAGGATCGTTTTAGTCAAGCTGACTACATCAGGGTGTATGAATTGAAGGAGCAGATAGGCAAATTGGTTCAAGGAGATCAGACAGTGACACAATATTACACTGCACTCACTACCAAATGGCAAGAGTACAAAATGTATCGACCTGTTACTTGTTGCCCTTGTGCAAATAGTCCTTTCTTTACCATTCAACGCTATGAAGAGCAAGATTTCATTATCAAATTTATGCAAGGGTCTCAATGATGTCTATCAAACAGCTCGTACCCAAGTGCTAATGAACTCTCAGCTGCCTAGCATTGAGTCAGTTTTCAAACAAATGATTCAGTTAGAGAGACAGATGAAGGGGGTAGGAGCTGGTAAAGGACGAGTTAAATCCTTGGCTCTTCTTGCTGCTGGCCAACAAAGACCTGGACAGCAAGGATCAGGTGGTCACCAAGGACAGCAGAGAGCTGGACAACAAGGTCAGCCTAGTAAGAACCCCAGAGACTACACTCCTGAAGGGAAGAAGTGGTGTAGGTTTTGCAAGAAGGAATTTCACACAATTCAAGAGTGTTTCAAACTGAAGAACAAGCAGAACAGAGAAGGGGGAGGTGCTTCTTTTGCTGGTTCAGTGGAGTCAAACATGACTGATTGAGGAAGTTCCATTTCATCCGGTCATGGCAGGACTGATTCAGACTTGTCTCTAACAAGTCTGCTAACTGCTTCACAGTTTGAGAAGCTGAAGCTTATGTTGGGAAGTGGTTCACCCTCTCCTTCACCTTCTCCACCAACATCTCCTCATATGCAGCATTCAGCAGTTATGGCTGCAAGAGGAGGTCCTTCTGTCAATGCTGTGCACAGATCAAATGCACCATCCCATTTCTCTGCAGCTACCTCAGGTAAGGTTGTCTGTTCCAGTGTTCTTAATCCCACAGTTTGGATTCTTGATACTGGAGCCACAGATCACATAATCTGTGATATCAATTCCTTCCTGAAATGCAAACCAATAGAGCAGATTCATGTGAATTTGCCAAATGGTCAGCAGGTCTCTGCAACTCATATTGGAATTGTCACTTTGCCTTGTGGATTGTTTCTCACTCAAGTCCTCTTTCTTCCTAGCTTTACTTACAACTTGGTTTCTGTAAGTAGATTGACCCAAAATCATCCAGTCTCCTTAGTTTTTAAATCCAATTTTTGTGTCATTCAGGACCTTATTACTCGGAGGAGGATTGGTTTTAGCCCAAGTGGATAGAGGTCTTTACCTGTTTTCAGAGTCCAAGGGTCAAGTATTTGATGATACTAAGGATTTCCCCAGTATAGCAGCAGGAGCTTTCAACTTTCAGAGCCAAGATTTCAGTATCTGGCATGCCAGATTAGGCCATCCTTCTTTGTCTAGATTGAGAGAAGTTAAGAATCATTGTCTGATGTAACTCTTCCTTCCATTAAACACTGTGATGTTTGTCATTTGTCTAAACAAAAGAGGTTGTCATTTCCTATAAGCACCTCAACCAGTACACACATTTTCTCTCTTGTTCATGTGGATATTTGGGGGCCACTCAATACAGTTTCTGTTGATGGTTTTTCTTATTTTCTTACTGTAGTAGATGATTACAGTAGGGCTGTATGGGTTTTTCTTCTTAAATCCAAGGGTGAAGCAAGGTCCACCTTGCAGTCTTTTTGCCAAATGGTACAAACTCAGTTTTCTGTACCTGTTAAAACCATCAGATCAGACCAAGGGGCTGAGTTCCATATGTCTGATTTTTACTCAACATATGGAATAGTTCATGAAATGAGTTGTGCTTATACAGCACAACAAAATGGCCGAGTGGAGAGAAAACACCAACATCTTCTCAATGTTGCTAGGTCACTTAGGTTCCAATATGGTCTTTCCCTTTCTTACTGGAGTTACTTTGTTCTTCATGCAACTTATCTCATTAATAGAACCCCTACCCCTCTTTTGAATCACAAAACTCCTTTTGAGTTGCTGCATAAGGTTCCTCCAGATTTTATGAGTTTGAGAGTGTTTGGATGCCTTGCTTATGCCACTGTGGTTGAAGGGCACAAACATAAGTTTGATCCAAGAGCTAGGAAATGTGTGTTTCTAGGTATTCCAGTTGGGATCAAAGGGTACAGGTTATTAGACTTAGACACCAAGAGAGTCTTTGTCAGTCGAGATGTTGTTTTTCATGAACACATCCTCCCCTTTTCCAAACCTGCTTCTGCAGAAGGACATCAATTTGATCCTCCTTCTGCTCCCTTGTCTTCTTCCAGTTCAGAGGTTCTTATTTGTCCAGGTCCTCTTCCTATCTTTGAGCCTGATGCAGTGGTTTATTCTTCTCCTCCCACTGCACCCTCCACACCTTCCTCACCTACTCCACCTGTTACACCTGCTGCTGTCACTGAGTCTAGTAGTATTTCCACTACTGCTCCTTCCTCCTCCAATTCCCCTCTTCCTTCACCACCCTCTTCTCCTCCAAATGTCCTTCCTCGTAAATCCACAAGACAAAGTGTTTTTCCTGCCAAGTATAATGATTTTTATGTTGGTTCTGCTCAAGTCAGCTGCTCTCCCAGTGCTCTCCCTCGGGATCTTACTTTCCTTACTCCTGCTCAACAACATTATGCTTTTCTCCTTGAGAAGTTAGTTGAGCCACGCTGTTATGCTGAGACAGCCAAGGATCCTAGGTGGAATGCTGCCATGATGGAAGAACTATCACTCTTTATGCCAACCAAACCTGGGAGATCACTGACTTGCCAGAGGGGGTCAAGCCTGTTGGTAATAAATGGGTTTATAAAGTCAAACTTTTTCCAGATGGAACACTTGAAAGGTTTAAGGCAAGGTTGGTAGCAAAAGGATACACACAGATTTATGGAATAGACTACTGTGATACCTTCTCACCAGTAGCTAAATTGAATTCAGTAAAGATGTTGCTTGCAGTTGCTTCTACACAGAACTGGCATTTACATCAAATGGATGTAAATAATGCTTTTTTGAATGGAGATTTGGATGAGGATGTTTACATGGAACTACCAGAGGGATTAAGAGATAAGCCAGAGCACAGAGGCAAGGTTTGCAAACTGAAAAAGTCACTCTATGGACTTAAGCAAGCTAGCAGAATGTGGTATGCTAAGTTCTCTGAGTCCTTTTTGGCAAATGGTTTTACACAGTCTAAATCAGATTATTCAATCTTCCTTACAAAGGTGAATGGAGTCTTGGTAGTTGTGATTGTTTATGTGGATGATATTGTGATAGGGAGTGCAAGTCTTGAGGCAGTTAACACAGTCAAGCAAATGCTGAAGTCTCTGTTCAAAATGAAGGATCTAGGTAATATGCAGTACTTTCTAGGTCTGGAAGTTAATAGATCAGAGGCTGGAATCCATGTTTCACAGAGGAAGTACTGTCTTGAGCTTCTAAAGGAAGCAGGCTTTGATGAATGTAAGGCAGCAAAAACTCCATCGAGCATCAAGCAGGTGCTTTCAGCTAGTGATGGTGATCCTTATCTAGATGTTAGCAATTACAAGCATTTGTTGGGACAATTGCAGTACCTTAATAGAACAAGACCTGATATTACTTTTGCAGTCCAACAGTTGTGCCAGTTTCAAGATGCCCCTACCACAGTCCACTTTAAGGCATTGCAAAGGGTCTTTCGATACCTAAAGGGGTCTCCTGGACAGGGTATATTTTACTCCAAGGATTCTTCAATGCAGTTAACTGGGTATAGTGACTCAGATTGGGCAACTTGTCCAGATACTCGAAGGTCTTTGACAGGTTTCTGTGTGTTCCTAGGGACAGGTTTGGTCAGTTGGAAAAGCAAAGAAGCAAAGTACAGTTTCAAGGTCTTCCTCTGAAGCTGAGTATAGAGCACTTGCTCTGCTGAGTTGTGAGATTCAATGGCTGGTTCGATTGCTGTCTGATTTTGGTATAGAACATTCACAACCTGCATTGGTGTTCTGTGATAGCCAATCAGTCATTCATATTGCCAAGAATCCAGTGTTTCATGAGGGCACGAAACACATAGAAGTTGACTGTCATGTGGTAAGGGAAAGGCTGCAAAGTGGATTGATCAATCTGTTCCATGTTTCCACAGTGCACCAACTTGCAGACTTATTCACGAAGAGTTTGGCTATTGACAAGTTCAACTTTCTTATGAACAAGCTGGGAGTATCTGGAAGATCCTCGCCAGCTTGTGGGAGGGTAATAGAGGATATAGCAGGATCGACTGCAGGAGCTGAGACTTGAAGAAGAAGAAAGAAGGAGTGTCCTGCAGTCGATGAAGAAGGAAGCTGAGCATTGGTTTGACGAAACTGCAGCGTTCTGCCTCAATCCAGAAATGCAGCGATAGTAGCAGAACGGGGTCGTTTCCTTTAATCAGTGGTTGTTTGCTTAAGTCTTCGGGTTAGACAAGTGGCAAACGTTTAGTGGCTAGTTTTGTATTTCAGTTTATAATTACTGTAGATTAGCCGTTAGTTCCTTGTACAGCGTTTAAACATTCAGTATATAATGGAAAAATGCAGAAAAGAAGATCTCAGATTCTTGAGCTCTCTTCACCAAAAACCCTAAGTTTTCTGTTTCTTCTCATTGTTGTTTTCCAATTTTGTACACTCGTCGAAAAAAAGTTTGATATAAAAGGTTATGATATGCTTTTTTGGAAGCTCTCTTCTTAGATGGAGGCGGTGCTTTTGGTTCCGAAGAATTTGAAGTATCAATTCAATAAACATGACTCTGGCAAGTATTTTGAGTTTGAGTTTGTTCTTTTTGCCCCTAGTTCATGCTAGGATAATATACAAAAGTTGGATTATAGAAAATGTCACATGACAGGTCTTTGTCAAAATAGCGTATGACCCGTTGAATTTTACTAAAACTTGGCGCTCTGGTGGTCGATTTCGTCTCTCCTATACTTGAAAATGAACACATACTATAGACCACTAACTCTAAAAAAATTTGGAAAAAAATGAACAGAATATGAATAGAAATGAAACAAATAAACATAAATACGATTAAAAATCCAAATTCAGAAGACTCTAAAAATACACAAATAAATTAAATGACTCATAAAAAACCAAAAAAAAACTTGAAACAAAAGTAAAAAGAAAGAGGAAAAGAACAAGTACCTTGCTTCCTTTTCGACGATCGCGAGAATCTCTTGCAACGCCGCCAAAATTTGATGGGAGTTACTAATCGTCACCCTAAATATTTAAAATAATCGGCCTAAACCCTAACGATATTACCCTCTTACCCTTAAAAAAATCGCCCTATTCTCCTTCAATCGCCTTCCGACCACCGTCAAAGAGGAAAAGGAACCGGGTGTCTTGGCGTCAGTGCCACCTCCCATTCTTCAATCCCCTCCTTCTTCAATCCTCCTAGCCTGTCCCGACGTCGACGTTGAATGGTGCGATGGAACGGCAGATCTGGGAGGGACGACATGGACGAGCTAGGAGGGACGACGCCGACGACGAGCTGGGAGGGATGACGACGACCTCGAAACTTTTTCCTCGATGGACGGCAGCAAAATCACATCGTTCGATTGGTGGCAGGGGACGAAGGCAACAATTCTGACTCAATTCACAGCGATGGATTATGTATTGGCTGGCTCGGACGTGGGAGTGGGTTTCGGCGGCTTGTTTCTGGTTGGGTGGCGACTTGTTTCTGGGACAACGGTGGGGTGCGGCGGAAAGCCTCTAAATGCAGAGGTTATTGGGTTTCGGCGGTGGATTTTTTTGGATTTTTGCTAATTTTGAAAAAGGGTAAAATCGTCAGTTTAGTATAGTTTAGGGCGATAATTTCAAATAGTTAGGGCGTCAAATAGAAATTCAGAATTTGATTCGTCGTATACAAATTTACCTTATTGGTAACCATAATTGTATTCCTTAATGACCTCTCACAATTACTTACTCATAATGTAAGAGACTTGTTATTGGGAGCTTCAAAACAAATGTGGGGAGGTTGAGGTGTCTCCAGGGTTGAGGTTCTTCTTGTTTATAACGAAAGGAAACTCAATAGAAGAAAACATAGGGTCGTTTCGAGGTGTGATTTGAAGTGGTGTATTTAGCCAATACATGTAATGTAGAGATTTAGTCATTTATTTGGTTTAAGTCATTTGGAAGTTGTGATTGTGAGTGTTGTATTTATAGAATACATGCATTGTCCACAATATAACGTTTGGAATTGTCAAAGTGCAAAACAATGCATGTATTGTTTTGTGTGGGTCCCACCTACAATCACAAAAAAAGAGGTATTATACAATATCAACTAAAAGTTGAGATTGTTGTGATTTGCTTTTAGGTTTATATCTCCTTTTTATTTCCATTTATATCCTTAGTAAAAGGGGGAAAGAGTTATATGTTGTATGTTAAAATAAAGGGTAAATGTGATATTTCCACCAATAAATTACTTATTGTAAGTTAATCACTAACCTATAAACTCAACAACCAAACAATGTAATGTTAAATGCAGCAATTGTATCAATACATATATTATATATTGCAATGATTCTTCATAATACAACGATTCAACATACACAGCTTCCAAACGACCCCTAAATTGAGTTATAATACATGTATTTACTTTTTAAGGGACCAACTCTAATCCCTCAGAATTAATGATTGACAATCTCTAGTTAAAGTTGAGATTGTAAATGAATGATTGTATGTCTATCTTTTATTCCACTTTTGTCACTTCAATTTTTTTTTTTGTTTTTTTCAACATTAGCCTCATCAATGGCTCCTCTCCTTGGGGAAATGAGTTAATGGAGGGAAAATATGTTTTTAAACCGAAATAGTATATTACTTTTTTAGATATGTAAAAAGCACAATCTGGACCTCCAAACAAGTGATTTTTCAAAAACAATAACTCAAACAAAACATCAATATAGAATGCACACATTGATAAAATTCATCAATTTAAAGAATCACAACTTCCAAACGATCCCTTAAACTACTTTGGACGACAATGAAAGAGGAGAGAGAGAGAGGCGTTGCATAGACAAGTTCCCCCTAGATGTCATTTATGCTTGCTTCAATTGATACTGACAGGACATGAGCTATTTGATTCTTGCAAGATTTATTCATACCTTGTGTCGTTGCATTTACCATAACTAGTAGACTACTACATGAACCTTAATAATTTCTCTCTTAAGGTGTCATGCAATTCAATCTATTGATGATTGATTGTGAATGACAATCGGCCATATCCAGTCACATCCAACAAAAAATCGGATTTCAAAGTCTGTATCTTATGAAATCATAACTATACTTTAGCACGCAATCGTATCGACAATAAATCAAACTAAAATTAAACTTTTGACCATACAAATACATTTTCACTTATTTTTATCACTGCAAAGGTGAAAAACTCCTGTGCTAAAAAGTGAGTGCGGAAATTATGCAGACTGAAGGAATGGGTAGGGCAAAAAGGACAAGCTATATTTTGAGTAGCTATATAGGTTTAGCATACAAGTCATTTTGCTTCCCCTTTTCACGAAAGAAAATTAGAGAATTTCTTCAAAACAAGCAGGGGAAAAAAAAAGATAGAAATTTGGAAAAAAAAGGACAGAAAATGTAACATCCCGAACCTTTCCCCGACAAGATACTGTCCGCTTTGGGCCTCTACACCCGCACGGTTTTCGACTTGGGGTGCAATTCAGAGTGACTTCCCGTAAGGTCATCCATCCTTGTTGTGCTCCGCACTGAGCACGTTTAACTTCGGAGTTCTCACAAAAACTCCTCCATTACACCCCAAAACGCGTCTTGCCAGTTAAGGTCGGTTTCCTACTTATGAACCATGGATCTCTCCCGTGCTTTGTCGATGTGGGATTTGCCTAAGATGTTACAGAAAATATCTGCCAAACTCATCAATCACCCATAAAAATGTGAGGAGTTTTTCCCCCACCTCATGACTTTCTTTCCTTCTTGTAATACCAAAAAAGTTAGCAGAGAATCCCACCACCACCACCACTAGCCTACCTTCTTCCCCTCCATCACCACTTCACCATCTTCATCATTTCTAGGATTGATCAAACACTCCTTCCCTTCCACCTCCAAAACAACAACCGATCTATCCGAAAAAAGAACATCACACACTCAGGTAACCACTTAGCCCAGAAAAGGATGATTAATCCATGCATATAACATATTTTTCAATCATCATCATCATTCTCTCCCTCTTCTGTTTGCCCTAGCTAGCTACTCCATTATTATTACTAATTATATTCCCTTCTAGCAACCCACTAGCTAGCTAGCTAGCTCCATTTCTTCTTTTCCAGTCTCCTTTTCCCCCATTTCCCCATTTGTCCTCTGCTCCCTTCTTTAGTACTACTACACCTCCATTCATGGCGGCTCTCAAAACCCTAATCTAGATTTGGCCTCCTCAATTCCCAATTTCCACCATGGATCTTTCTCTACCCTAGAAATCACACCTCACACCTACCCATCTCCTTGATTTTTCCCCCAAAAAAAGAGAAAAGGAAATCTACAGAATTAACCTCTGCAGCAGTAGCAACAGATCTCCAGCCAGCAAGCAAGCAACAATGAACAACATCAACAACCCACACGGCGGCCACACACACATGGATCACTCATTCCAAGAATCTGACGTCATGATGACATCCTGCACTCCCCTCACCCCCGCCGCCTACCACCACCTCCAACTCCAGCCACCCCCCTCCGCCGCGGCCGCGGCGGCCCTCTCCCCCTCCTCCCCTTCATCCAACACCGCCGCCGCCGCGACGAGCAGCAGCAGGTACGAGAATCAGAAGAGGAGGGACTGGAACACGTTCGGTCAGTACCTCAGGAACCACCGGCCCCCGCTGCACCTCTCGAGGTGCAGCGGGGCCCACGTCCTCGAGTTCCTGAGGTACCTGGACCAGTTCGGCAAGACCAAAGTCCACTCCCACCCTTGCCCCTTCTTCGGGGTGCCCAGCCCTCCGGCGCCCTGCCCCTGCCCGCTCCGACAGGCCTGGGGCAGCCTCGACGCCCTCATCGGCCGCCTCCGGGCAGCCTTCGAGGAGCACGGCGGGAAGCCCGAGAACAACCCCTTCGGCGCCAGGGCGGTGCGCCTCTACCTCAGGGAGGTTAGGGATTCTCAGGCCAAAGCGAGAGGGATCAGCTACGACAAGAAGAAGCGCTCTCGCAACAACAACACTAACAATAAGTTGTCACGGCCGTCCACTTCTTCGTCTTCTTCAGCCGCCGGCTCCGCCTCGAATGTGAGTGGTGATCGTGATCATGAGTGTTGAAATTAATCATACACTGTATGTTATTGCTAGCTAGAAAGAAAGCCACTATATCGGTTTCGAACTTCAAATCTGAAAGCAGGCTTTCTTTGTTATGACTTAAAAATGCTGCTAAAAATGTATTAGCATATGGTAATAACGCGCTATTTAGCTGTTGTCAATCTATCATATGATATCTCAGTTACGATGATGAGACTGGTTTTAATGCCAGAGTTAATTAGCTGAAAATTGCAATTATTAGTATCAGCTGCATCAGGTGAAATTTATGAAAAGATAGATTTGATGAGTGAGTGAGAGATCTCGTTGTGTGTCTTTTCACAATTCAATTCTTTTCCTTTTTCTTGATGAAACAACATGTTTCCTTTTCAACTATTTATAGTAAATTTTTGGGAATGAATAGGGTAGAATTACAAAACCCATAAAATTTGTCTTAATTACCACCCCTGACACTAATTATATCACCCTGATATGATTAGATAAGAGGTGGTATAATTGGGTGATAAAATTCGGGTTTTGTATGTAAGTTTTGTAGTCGTATGATTGATTAACCAATGCAAGTCCAAATAAAATATTACCCAATGGGGGTTTTTCTTTTTTTGGCACAGAATGCTGAAACGCAGTGGACTATTGTTTGTAGTACTGGTTACTGCCTTTTTTTTATGATCAGAGAGTTGTCTTAAACTGTGCTTTGATCGATCAGTTCAGAATCCTATGGCGCTGTTAGTGTTCTTTTCTGGCCCTATGATTGTGAGTTTGTGACTGCAGTCCAGGCAGCAGCTTTAACAGCTTGGAAATGGGTTACAGTTTCTAGCTTTAGTTTTTAACTATAATTGGAATTGCTTATGCTGGTGAATGGTTAAGTAACTAAATATAGGGTTCTCACTTTTTCTCTATCAGAGATTTGTTTTTAGTTCTTATTAATGCATGTTTTTTTCCACCTCATGGGGCGATGAAAGTTAAAGAGATTTGTCTGTTGCTCTCTCTGGTCTGCTGGTATCTCTAGCGATCTCATTTATTGATAAGCAACAAAGCAAATTCAGTGCCCATTTCCCTCACTCCTTACCCTAGCCAATTGTGTATATATCTGCGTCATGTCATTGTTCCCTCAAAGATTGGGATATGTCATCATATACATAAAAGGCATTCAATACAGGTATTCCAGACCACCAAAATGGCGAAGTTTGACAGTTAATTAATCGTTATATACATGCATGAACATTAAATGAGCATTTCTACTATGCTATATAGTATTGGTGTTTTAATGTACAATTTAAAGTTGTACCATAACATGAAATGTATAAGTTTATATTGTACCATAAAAGAATTTGTACCATTATGTTATGGTACAACTTTACAACTTTAAGTTGTACCATCACATAAAGGTACAAGTTCAAGTTGTACCATAAAAGAATTTGTACAAACAGTATAGGTATAATCTAAAGTTGTACCATAACGTTAAATGTACAATTTCAATACCATATGTTAATACATCAACCCATGTCATGTTCATCAGTGTTGGCTTTGTGTAATCGTTAACTTAACAAAAGGCTGATGACTGATCTAGTAGAAGGACGTACGTAGCCTTGTTTTCATCTTGGACATGCACTCATTTATCATTGAACTTAAATACTACGTACTGCTGTTAGTTAGCCAGACCGTAAAACAGCAGGAAGAGATTTCTTTTTTTATGGATTTTTGTTGTTGTTAGTTAAGTGAGAGACCTGCAGTCACTTGTTCATCATCAGCGATTGTAGGGAAAGCCAAAAACTGGCTGACTTGAGATGACAGTTCAATGTTGCAAAACTGTAGTCATGCACGAGATGGTAGGTAAACCCCCCAACCCAAATAAATCCAGAGAAGAAAAGCTAAATCACATAATTTATTGTTTCATTTTACCGGTAGGCAGTTTTTCTTGTTATCTAATTCCGGTGGGTGAAACTAGTTGTGACGTACTGGTGATTCGGCGAGCTTCGGAGGATATACAGGATCACAATCGAGGCGGGGCGATACTTGAAGAAATCAAATTGATGAAAGCATCCTTCGTATTTATTCGTTTTGTTTTTTCTCCCCGTAGAACTAACAGGGCTGCCCATTGCGTGGCGAAAACAGCTCTTGCATCGGCTAATCAGCATATGACTGATTTCCGTTATCTTCTTTTTAATTCATTGTAATGCTCTATCTAATACATTCTACCTTAGCCAAAAAAAAAAAACTAGTTGTGACGTAGGTAGTACTGCAAATGGGCCAAGTCGCAATTCACCGTTTAAATTGGAAAAGATTTGTTCGACATTCGGTTCGTTGGTTAACAAGCCGGTTTGTGAGTCGACTCGTTAGTAAATGAGTCAAGTTTGAGTTAGACCATGCTAAATTTGATTAACTCGTGAGTTAGCTTGACTTGGTGGCTTGTTGAGCTGAGCTCGCGAGCTGACTTGTTTAGGGTTTGTGAAAAAATTAATTACTCTTCTGAACATGAATATTATCTTGTTAATACGGATTTATATGAAAGTTAGCTTTTATTTATAGTTTATAATGTTCTTTTTATCATTAAACTAATGTGTGTACATATTTTTTTTAGCAATAATGATTTCAAATCGTGCTCATCTTGAGCCAAGCTTGTATTCAGTTTCACAAACTATGTTCATGAGCGTTTACCGAGCTCTATCGAGCCGAGCTCCCTCGTTATTAGCCCTCAAATCTCAAATCTCAATGGGTCGGGTTGGGTTGGATTTTGCAACACTAAAACCCAAACTCATGGGCATATCCACCAAAAAATCTCCGGATAAAACCCAACCCACTGTACATCCGTGGGTTTATGGATACCCATGGGTTTTGTGGTAAAAAGTGGACAATAACAATTTGGTGTCAAAATATAAGTCTAACAGCATTCTTCCCATACAAATTATCTAAACAAAAGACACCAATCCAAAGCATACAAGCAAACCACAAAGTATCCATACAAATTGTTCAACATTAAATATAAACATATATAAACAATATGATTAATTAAAAGCTTCTTCCTCCTTGTCAACTAACTTCTTCACTCTCCACTCCATATATCAACTCCATTCTACACAATTAGGAAGAACAAATTAGACATGTCTCAACAAACACAAGGAATATTAGTATGGGTGAATGGCCGAATGGGAAGTGGGTAAGGGATTCTAGGTTGGGTACGTGTACTAGTTAGAGCGGGTTGGATATAGCTAAACCCGAACCCAACCCGCAAAAACATAAATGGGTATAAACTCGATTCATGCCCATAATCCGTCAATACGGGTTTTATTCGCGTTGACCGGGTTGGGTCAGGTAGGGTACCTGTGGGTTCAGGTTATGTTGTCATTCCTAGTTTTAAGATAGGATTCTCTAAATTGATGTCCTTAATCAATGATAGGTGATCCAGTCGTCGAGCCCCAAACCTGCAATCCATAACCGATGAGCCATGTGACCTCCAAAACTATGATACATAGGCCCCTGGCACCTGAAGAATCTACTACTCAGCCTTTCTCACCTTCCTCCTCCGAATCGGGTAGTGATGACTCAAATCAGCCACGAGCCCCGCATTTAACATGGACAAACTAAGACGACGAGGTAGACGCAAAGGGGACCTGGGACTCTGTTTTATGTCTACTACCTGCATCGAGATGATTGCTAGCGAAGAAACCCTCGTCCACATTTGGGAAGTCCTCATAGTTGTGATTCCTACCATCATACTCAACCACCCCCTCAAAAACATGTATCTAAGTCAAAAGGCACGGGAGCAGCGAGGGAGGATTCTCCACAAGTATAACATGTCAACACTCATTCTATGCTTGCTCACAACGCAACCTCAATACTATATGTTTGGCCTCCCTCAACGACTCTGCCTTCTGCTTCTTCTTTTCTCTTGTATCCACCATTTTCTACCAATGAAAATTTGAATTGAGATTATACCATTTTCTACTAGTTTTCATACCATGAATTGCTAGATTAAAATTCTTAAAAGTGTGTATATTTCTCTATTACATTTTAACATTCGTATCTAATATCAATTACAACAAATTTCTCGATTACAATTTATGGTTCGTATTACCATTAATATTTTTCATACAAAAAAATTTAGATTCAAATTATTAAATGTTCGTATATTCCTCGATAACAAATTAACAATCCTTTCTATTTTCAATTAAATGGTCACATTCATATATTTCTCGATTACAATTATTAACATTCCTTTATTTTAGTTTAACGTTAATGAATCCAATTCACTTTCATATTCTAATTTCAAGTTTAAAATAAAAATGAAGTTTTTTAATCACAACAATAACGTGGAATTAAATTTCCTCAATTTTACATTTTCTTTCATTTTTTAAATCTAATTTTTCGTTCTTTAATTCCAATATAAAAATAGAGTAAA
Organism: Linum tenue; assembly: GCA_946122785.1. Taxonomy (NCBI): domain Eukaryota; kingdom Viridiplantae; phylum Streptophyta; class Magnoliopsida; order Malpighiales; family Linaceae; genus Linum; species Linum tenue. Next base: position 16,126,063 of record CAMGYJ010000008.1, on the reverse strand, counting down.
GAATTTTAAATTTTAAATTTTAAAACTGTACTATGCTTGGAGGACGGTAATTGAAGTCAGCTGATGTCTGACTGGTACGTGGTAGCGGTGGACATTCGGTCGGTTCGGTTTCGATCGAACCAAAATTATGAATACCGGGTCCCCGAATTCCACCAATCCTCAAATTGAATTCGAACCGAATTATAATTCGGTTTGGATTTTCACAAAATTGAATTTGTGAGGCTTCTTGTATCTTCTCCCTTTTAAATTATTTTTCACCTCTAATATAAACAATAAATATGCAATTATATGCATCATCAATAATAAAATCAAACGTTTCAACACATAAGTCATATAACACTAACATGATTCTAATATTTAAGTCTCAAAACAACTACAAACATAAAAATCCACCATTTGGAACTTGCAATTATAGTAATTTTATTTTTCGGTCGGAAATTTGAAATTTCAATTCGGTTGAAAGAACCCTTTTTCTCGAAATATCCATGTTTCGGTTTTGTGGCTAGGTAAAAAGAGAGGAAACCGCATAGATGAAATCTGAGATAGACAGATTATTGCCAGAAATGATTTTGGAAAACCAGTCTGAAGAGAAGGGAAAGCAAAATCGAAAAATGGAAGAAAATTCTAAAAATACCAATGGTACGAGAAAGGAACCTCTCCTTCTTCCGTCACTTCACTTCTCTCATTAGTCCACTCCAGTCCCTCTCCCAGTACTTTCCAGTTTTTCTTTTCACACAGAAAAAAAAAAGAAAAGAAAAAGGAAAGAAGTGTTTAGATGACTGTTGTGGGCTCCTTGCACGTCTTCTCATGCTCAATTGTCACTTCATGTTCCCTCCGGCCGGCCGGCGGGGCCCCTCTGTCATTCGCCAGTAATTTGATCCTCCTCTGCTCTCCGTCCGGTCAAGTGGACGGCCTACATATATTCATTTCTCAGGCCCCACACACATTCGGTGCGGACTGCGGACACCACACGGTGACGATCGATCGACAGGCATATAGTGGATTCGGGCCGGAAAGTTTGGAAAGCAACTGGAAAATGGGCCTAGACCCCTTGGGAGCGTGATTGGGTAAAGGGTGGTTTGTTATTCTCTGGGTTGGGCCTGGGGAGAGGTTTGTAATCTGTTATAAAGCCCAATGACGACCAGCCATGAGCCATCCCATATAGCAATGCAATCTCAAATGAAACCGTCATCAGCAGAACGAGAACCCCATCACTTTAAACTAAAGGTTATAGGTATAATATGCCCCTCTACTATTTTTTAAATCAAACATGTCCCTGTACTTTGGAAAACTTATCAAACATGCCCTTTTGCTAAAATTTCCATCCAAAAACCGTTAACCAAGACCGAACTTTGGTTTGGACGACCCAAATATCTAAAATATCTCTAATAATTTCACTTTAGAGTTTTCTTCTTCTTTTGTATAGCCAAATAATTATAATAATTTCACTTTGATGAGACCTAGAGAAATAAAGCAAAGGTCCAAACTGACATTTCCCCTCCCATTTATCGATGTCAGGTCGCCTAAATCTCGGTTCAACCATGATTGACAATTTTTTCAATGGAAATTTCAACTAAAGGGCATGTTTGATAGTTTTTTCCAAATTACAGGGGCATGTTTGATGTAAAAAATAGTAGAGGCGCATGTTTGATAAAACGTCATAATAGAGGGGCATATTATACCTATAACCCTCTACTATGTAGTTTTATCAAACATACTCCTTTACTATTTTTTACATCAAATATGTCCTTATACTTTGGAAAAATTATCAAACGTGCCCTTCTATTAAAATTTCCCATTAAAAAAATCGTGAACCCTGGTTGAACCGAGATGTAGATGACCCGACGTCGGCAAAAAGAGGAAAAATGTCAGTTTTGTCCCCCATTTTATTTTTCTAGGTCTCGTTAAAGTGAAATTATTAGATGTATTTGGCTCTACAAAAGAACCCAAAAAATTCTAAAGTGAAATCACCAGGGATATTTTAGACATTTGTGTCGCCCAAACCAAGGTACGACCGTGGTTGACTGTTTTTGGATGAAAATAATAACAGAAGGGCATGTTTGATCATTTTTTTAAAGTGAAATTACCAAGGATATTTTAGACATTTGTGTCGCCCAAACCAAAGTACGACCGTGATTGACTGTTTTTGGATGAAATATTAACAGAAGGGCATGTTTGATCATTTTTCTAAAGTACAGTGACATGTTTGATGTTAAAAATAGTAGAGGGGCATGTTTGAAAAAATGACATAGTGGAGGGGCATATTATACCTATAACCCTAAACTTTAACACTCACACAATTCAAAATCATCAGTAGAAGCGTCCAAGCCGCCTGTCCCCCATCCTCTGTGACACGCCTCTATCGTCACACTAGAAAGTGGCCAAGTATAACCACCTACTAATGCGTAGTATAGCGGGTTTAGTTATAAATGTCAACTCGGGTCCTAGGTGTGATGACTACTCCGTGACAGTCTTATTATTTAGCGGTTCAAGTGTAGTGAAGGTCTAACTAAACTAGTAAGCAAGAGCAGTGAAAGTTGTGTTCAAAGTTGGGAGTGATCACCCAGATATGGTTCCTCCTAGACTGTAGTTAAGCCAGGTTGTAATTTACCAAGTTCAAATTCAATGATACCGCGGGAGGTTCTTAGACAGTCTGCAGTCTCGACTAAAGGTCTCCAGACCCTCTCAATCTGATTCTCCAGCGGGCGACTAAACTCCACCGGAGTAAACAGATTGAGGCCCTAACGAACCAAACCTCCTCTACCGGAGTAAATCCGGTACAGAATAGTGAATTGACTCCTTGACTAAATTCGTTAATTCACTACCTTCAATCAAGGGTGCTCTATCAACCTAGACAGATATTCTCTTCCTAGGTCAAAGCAGAAATAACAGGAATTTGATCTTGATTCATGCCATTCAGAAAATCAAACCTTAATTGAATTTAATCAATATCAACGAATTCGTACTTGGGTTCATACATTCAGACCTAACATACAAATCTAGGGTTCTTCATACCCAGGTGAGTGAGAGAGTTTACTCCATAGAGAGAGAAGGAAATCTAGCTCAGATGCAAAAAACATGCTGTGAAGGATGAGATTCTACTTCTGGTAGTCAATCGACACTTCTCCAAGCTTAAGCCGAGCTCCAATGGTGATGAAGATCGATCTAGGGCGCTTGGAGATTCTAGTTTGTCGCTCTCTCTAGGTATCTACTTTCTTTCTCCAAAACTCGGAACTCCTTGTAAAATTGGCCTTCTCTCCCTCAAAAGGGAGCAGATCGCGATCCCTGATCATAATACCTGGTCCGGTATTTCAGCTGCCCGCCGGGTATTTTGAAACGCAGCGCATTGGGGAAAGGGAAATACCCGATCGAGGTTCAGAATACCCGATCGGGTATTTTAGCTTTCCGGCCGGTACCCCTTCTGGAATTTTCGCGTCCAAAACGTGTTATCCCTGGCCTCCTCTTGCATTTTACTCGGTTGGGTATTTTAACTCCTCACCGGGTATTTTCTTCTTCCAGCGCCCCTTCACTCTAGCGTCCTCCTTTTTTACCCGAAACTCGTTTCCACCCCTCCATGTCCACGCCAAGTCCTGAAATATGACATTAACGCACAACCTAGCATGAAATCGGCTTAAAACACGAGAATCGTCTCTCAAACAGCTCAAGAATGGAAGCATAAACATGTGTAATTAATCGTCTATCAGATGCCCCCACACTTAACCGTTTGCTTGTCCCCAAGCAAACCTAACTCAAACCGATGCAGCTCTCCATACCTCTATAGCAACACACAACCCCGATCGTCGGTAGTGGATTTTCTAGATCATATAGCAGCTTACAAGGTCAACTGGTCTTCTAAGACGTCCCTTATCTCTCTCAATGCGAGTGCTAGACTCAATCCATGATCATGAGAAGCAGTGGAATTAAGACAACCAGTTCATGGGTAAAGGGACTCACACCATTCAACAACTAAGGACTCATTGTACTGGGGCGCCCTTTCACTTCATTTCGACCGTTGGAACCCCTTTTCGCACTTTCATTTTACATTTCTCTTTTTTTCACTGTGCGGGGGATCCAACTGCAGTCTTTTGTACGGTCGACCCCTTATGAGTTGAGCAAGAGCAATTTCTGTACATCTGACACTTGCTAGAGTACTTCCTTTAAGTCCTTTTCCTCAACTCGTGTGGAGGGTCAATGAAATTAAGGGGGGTCGGAAGCTCTATCCGTGCCCTTAAAAAGCACATCCTCGAGTAGGCAAACCGTTCAACGGGTGAAAATTTTACTTGTACTAGAGACAACTTAGCTTCACCTTGTAAGAGTACGGAGTACCCCACTAAGGATCACTAAAATCTCTTCCAAAACCCGATTTTGTGCAATGAATGGTGCCACACACGTTGGTCTTACCCCAAGTTTAAGATTTCAATTATTCCGACATGGAGGACCAACTCCTTTTCATTTCACACATGAGCACCCTGTTTCGATACACGAGTCCGCAACACAATTTAAAAGGAGTCACCAATACCACATGAATTCAACGGTCTTAAATCCACTAATTCACAAAATCAACCGACACAGCAGAGAGATAGATATGAAAAATCTTATACTTCAACATTCTCCATAGTGCTACACTGCCTCCCTAGGTTGCATATCACCATAAAGGCTGTCAATTCAAAGCATAATGAGCAGGTTATTGCAGAGAACAATACTTGGATCCCTCAAATTTACAAAAAAAAAAAGGACAGTGGGCTAGGCTCCAAGCACACAAACAGATATAGGCAATCAAATATAAACATCCCCCCTCCACACTTAAGCTCGACATTGCCATCAATGGCGAAGAGGGAAGGATAAGGGGAACGATGTTACCGGTATGCGCAAACTGCAGTGGGACTGGAAGGTGGACCAGTCGGAGTGAAGCGGACTGGAATCAGACCAGTCGGTGCAAGGGAACGGCTAAAAAAGACACAATCACTCAAGCACAGATACGTTAGGTCAAGTGTCATCCCAATAGTACATCATCCAAAAGAAAAGAAAACAAACCAAAACAAAGGATAAAAGGAAAAAGAAACGCAAACCGTGGTGGGCTTGCCTCCCCACAAGCGCTTCTTTACCGTCTTTTAGCTGGATGCCCATGGTGGATGCTCAGAGAGGTGCAGGAAAAGGTGCCTCCAAGAGCGGATTCACATCGCTCTTGAGGTACAGCTTCAGATGGTGACCATGCACCCGACGGGTGTGACCACCAGCATTTGTCAGCTCGACCTGGCCATCCGGCAGGATGCATGCGAGTGAGTACTCGGATGGCCAGGGTGGTCGTGGTTCAGGAGGTGGGACCAGCTCATAGTGGTCGCCACCTTTCTTTTGAGCAGGCTTAATTGCCTGCGACTTTGGCCACCACTCCTCCTTGATCGTTTTGTTTGGTAGTGAGGCCGAAGGGAGTGGTGGCGAAGGATTGAGAGGGGGATCCTGCAAAATGAGAGGCACAGAAGGATACACGACAGGCTCGTGCACCTGGTGAGAAATAGTATGCACAGGTGAGGCAGCAGACATATTATTAGTGATAGAGAAAGTTATCTGCTCCTCGCCAGGAATAACAGGAATTTGATCAGGATTCATGCCATTCAGGAAATCAAACCTCAATTGAATATAATCAATATCAACGGATTCGTACTTGGGTTATTACAATCAGACCTAACATACAAATCTAGGGTTCTTCACACCCAGGTGAGTGAGAGAGTTTACTCCATAGAGAAAGAAGGGAAATCTAGCTCAGATGCAGAAAACATGCTGTGAAGGACGAGATTCTGCTTCTGGTAGTCAATCGGCACTTCTCCAAGCTTAAGCCGAGCTCCAGTGGTGATGAAGATCGATATAGGGCGCTTGGAGATTCTGGTTCGTCGCTCTCTCTCTCTAGGTATCTACTTTCTTTCTCCAAAACTCGGAACCCCTTGTAAAATTGGCCTTCTCTTCCCAAAAGGGAGCAAAGCGCGAGCACCGGTCATAATACCCGGTTGGGTATTTCAGCTGCCCGGCCGGCTATTTTGAAACGCAGCGCAGTGGGGAAAGGGAAATACCCGATCGAGGTTCAGAATACCCGATCGGGTATTTTAGCTATCCGGTCGGGACCCCTTCTGGAATTCTAGCGTCCAAAACGTGTTATCCCCGACCTCCTCTTGCATTTTACCCGGTCGGGTATTTTAACTCCTGACCGAGTATTTTCTTCTTCCAGCGCCCCTTCACTCCAGCGTTCTCCTTTTTGACCCGAAACTCGTTTCCACGCCTCCATGTCCACGCCAAGTCCTGAAATACGATATTAACACAAAACATAGCATGAAATCGGCTTAAAACACGAGAATCATCTCTCAAACAGCTCAAGAATGGAAGCATAAATATGTGTAATTAATTGTCTATCACTCTACGAATCACCCATCGTCTGGCTCTGCGGCCGCGGGCATGCTTGGAGTACTGTAATGCTGTTTTTGGTCTCTTGTCCTTCCTCCCACGACCCGATTGTTCAACCAAAAGTTGGCGCTCTTACGCTACTTCTATTTGTTCAACAAGCAAACAAACAAACCAATCCACAACAACATGAATGAGATGGGAGACAAGTATTAGAAGCCACGCCACGCAAGGAAATCGAGAGAACAACAGTATGAAATGGGAGAGATATACCTATCTATGTATGTAAGGGAGGAGAAGTAGGTTAGTATGTAAGCAGGGACATAATTACAGAGAAGAGAAGCTAAGGAAAAATGGTGAATAGGAAGTTATTACCAGTGGTTGAGGGAAGTGTTGTTGCGGTGTTGTTCTAAACCCAACAACCGTAGCTTCCATTGTACAGACCTCGCAATTCATCGTACCTGGGAATAGGTGTAGCCAACAAGTGACTCTAGGCTGCACCGCCCTCCAAAGGCAGTTACAATTAAATGGTGTTACTGTAGAATACAACTCTGGCTCTCCCGTCCCTGTCCTCAAATTGCAGGAGTAGATACATCCATCAAGAGGATCTGCACATGAAAGGAAGACAATTTCCAGCTTCTCCGGATGCAGAGAAAGCACATAGTAGTTATAAATTCATAGTCACCCCATAGTGACACTGATGGTATTGGTGTTGATGTGGTCTTCAACGCCATTTCATATTGTAGGCTCCAACGCTGCTCACCATATCCTTCCAGTCTCCAAACACTTAGGGCATTCCTTGAACTACGATGTATACCTTTCATTTCAAATACAACGATGTGAAGAGCGCCTTGTGAGACCGCAAGAGTGCTCAATCCCTGCACCGGAGCAAACATCATAAGTTTGAGAGCTCCATTAGGGCAGAAAGGATCGCATGCAAACAGCGTTTCCAAGTGGGTACTCGCGGTGAAAGACACGCAAAACAATTCCCCGTTCCACGAGACTGCAGTGAACGATGAACTTATCGTGATATCCAACGACATCTCCAACCATTTCCCGGACTCAGAAATTGATGAACACACACCATGCGGAATTCATACTCAGAATAAATTGGTACAGGTTTTGATTCTTCGCCTAGCTGCTACACAAGACTACAATTACTACGGGATTGACAGACTAATGCTGCAAAAGATTCATCATACCCTGAATCTGTCATTTCAGGCGCCAATGGAAGGGTTGTCCATTGCTTGGTAAACGGATTGCAGACCAAGTAGGATCTGCGCAATTCGGTTGTTTCAATCTCAAGAAATCCGCACAAAAGCAAGTGCTTGAAACAGTCCATGACTTTGAATCCCGGTCAAGCATTATCCGGCACGGGGAGAAAGCTGAGGATTGAGTCTTGGTCGGGTGAGGGAAGGAACAGAAATACTGGTTCATACCTTGTATGGTGATGGGAAATAAAGCGGCAATTGAAGCTGGGATCGGAGATATGGGTTCTCACGGCTTTGCTGCGGCATGAGGATCTAGGGTTTGGGAGGTGAATCAGAATCTCCACCAGGAGATCGTCTCCCAGTTTACTGAACAGATTCAGGGGAAGAGGAGGAAGGTTTGCCTCTGGACAGATCGGGAGCCTTTTTCCAGCGGCGAAAGGATGAGGGGTGAGCTTAGTGGACCAGAACTGCAATTCTCGGTCATGTTCACAGCTTGATTGAAAGAAGTCGCGCCTCTGGAGGCAACACTCGGTCAGAGTTATATGGAAATTCGAATTCTGATGCAAGGAGAAAGGAAATTTAGGGTTTGAGAATTGCGGGAAAATTGAAATGCTGCAACTGTGACAAGGTTTTGAATTCAAAGATGGGGCCAAAAGTCCAAAGCGATATGTTGGGGATAGGGTTGTCAGTCGGTCGATGCAATTGATGGAGTCTCAGCAGCAGGTGTACTTCCACTATCGACATGGGCGAGATTCGATGCAATTGATGCCAATGCTGACGGTTCAGCAAATTGAACAAGCCAACTCCCTGAACGTCCACCACGACCCCGAGTATGAGCAGGAGGGGCTGAGGCACCCACACGACCACGACCTGGAGGAGCCGGAGGTCTCCCACCACGAGGAGCAGTCTCAGCGGAAGGTTCACCTCGTCCGCCACGTCCACCACGCGAAACCGGTGGTTTCGCCTACATAAAAAAATACACAAATTAGAAATGGAATCTCCAATAGCCAATTCAAATAAATTTTCACAAATTCTAACAAGTAACAACTAACAAGCATCATCAAAATCATCATTCATCATCATTCATCAATCAAAATCATCATTCATCATCACTAAACCGTTATAACTTATAAGCAGATAAACATCCCATTTTCGTGGTTGTTCATCATCATCGCCAATCATCATCATCAATCTTCAAAATCATCATTCATAATCAATCATCAAAACTCTAAATCATCATTCTAATAAACTTACATAAATAATTTTTTAATAGAAGGGGGAATGGCGGACGACAACTCGACGGGAGATGTTGGAGGCGGCGGGAGATGGTGTTCGTCCGGCGAGAGACGGCGGGGTGGCTGGTGGAGGGGCGACGAGGTCGCGATTCGCGAACCGGCGAGGGAGGAGCGATCGTTCGCAGGGCTGGCAGGGACAAGGTTTGTTTCTTGCGACGAGAAGGAGGAATGGGTGGACGGACTGCGGGCAGCACTGAGCGAGAAGGGAATGATTTTGCCGTTTTGGGGAGAACGGAGAAGCAGCCAGCAGGTTAGGGTTCTTGGGGGTCGTTTTGGGGGGGATGGAGCGGGGTCGTTTTGGGCAGGGATGGTGCAGGCCTGCGGGGTCGTTTTGGAGTAAAGGGGAAGTGGTCTGTTAGCCGGTTAACCGCCAGTTTCCGACCACGGTTAATCGGCTAGACGAGCCTCTTCCCCTCTCCTCCGACGACCGGCCGCCGAAAAATGAGGACGGTTTTCGGTTAGACGAAAACCGGTCGGTTCGGTTAACTGCTGATCAAAAACCGTTCTGCCACCCCAACTTGGGGAATAGGTCTCCTTTTTTTTTGGCTTTTTTAAGTTTTATCATATATTGTTCAAAGTTATATATAAAATACATACAAATATTTTATTTAATCGATAAACTGATGTAATGTCTAATAATACGCCAACGTTTACAAAATATGTAAAATTAACTATTTAAATTATTCATTCCTTTTATTAAATACGATAATAAACGTGTTATACGGATTTTATATGTGTTTAGTTGGAGTCATCAAATGAACAAGAAAATATGCAACAATTTGTGTACTTCTCATTTGTTTTTGTTTGTTTTGGCCTTGCGCTTTGTTTCGAGTTCAGTTTTTTTGAACCTGTGACTACTATTGTTTTTCTGCTCCCTCGTTTTATTAATTTATTCTCACATTATAAAAAATTAGCATTAATACAGAAGCACAAGTTTTAAATGTATATAATACATATGTTTATATATACGTGTATTAAACAAAGTATTTAGTAAAAGAATGATAGTTACATTTTAAATTTCATGCTCTTGGACATTTTTTTTTTGCAGGGCATATTGGGAAGACTAAATCCATATTAGAGAAGCACGCAAGTGTTAAAAAAGATCATAATCTGCCATTTTTTGTTTGACGACAATATTCTTCCAGTTGAAGAACATAATATTGGAGTGAGATTGGTTAGACCTCTTTCGCAGAGTGATAGATTAATAGTAAAACATAATGTCTAATGAGATAGTCTCTCTTATACTTCACATAATAATAATAATAATAATATAATAATAATAATAATAATATATTATTATTGTTATTATCATTATCATCTCTATAAAAGAACAAGTATAAAGTTACTATTGCATAGTGTCCCATCACAAGGGGTGGTCATTTGTAATTGGCCAAAGTTTGGAGGTGTTTTTGTGCATTAAGGTTCTAATTAATTTTTTTATGACCATTGAGCCCAAATCAATGGATATTGAGGCTACTTGAACCCGCTTAGATCATTTGGTATTTTATCTAATGTCGAGCCGGTTAAAGCGAGTTGAACCCAGTGTTAACGAATTCTATTCGATCGTATTCGACCCGGGTTTGATTGTTCTTTCCTGGCAAAAAAATTCGTTTGTGCGGACCTTGCAAATGTTTTGGGTTTATGGTTTTGGGTTTATGCCATGTTTTAACATCATTTCCTCGAACCCGTTAAAGCGAGTTAAACCCGGTGTTGAGAATTTGTTTCTAACCACAGAGGAGTTTTTTTAGGGTCTGATTAATAAACTTATGACAATTGAACACGAGTTGATCCCAAATCAATAGGTGTTCACCCTAAATCGACACGGTTAAAGCAAGTTTACGCTAGTTTTACAAATGTTGGGTTTGCGATTAAATCGATGTCAATTCCATTCGACCTAATGTCGAGCCAGTTAAAGCGAGTTGCACCCAGTGTTGACAAAATTTTCATTGTGTCAGCCTTGCAAATGTTTTGGGTTTTATGTTGGTCTATCATCGTTCCTTGACCCAGTTAAAGCGAGTTGAACCTGGTGTTGGCGAATTTTGACTCGACAACGAGTTTTGCGTGCTTTAATCAATGGGTATGCGACCCAGTTAGCGCGAGTTGAAATAAGCTTTAATGCATTTTGGACTGAGAATGAGTTTTCCATGTTTTGTAATTGTCGGGTTGGGTCATTGTGACTTTTTAAAAAACTCTCCCTACTTGCCTTTGCTATCGTTTTAAACTTCCGTCATTTTTTTTCTTTTTATTGTTAAGTGAGTTGAGCCCGGGGTTGACAAAATTTTTACGGTATTATTTCCGGGCGGCACAACGACATTAGGTCGAACCTGGTTAAATTTCGGGTTGCCAACAAGTTTTACAAGCTTATCGATGTCCATTCCATTCGACTTAATGTCGAACCGATTAAAGCGAGTTGAACCCGGTGTTAACAAATTTTATCCGACCCGACAGGTATTTGTAAGATTGTCAGGCTACCTTCTTCTCGAGCTTATTATTGTTGTTTCAATTCCCCTTTAGGGAACTTGATTGGTATTGATTTTTTTATTCTTTGTTCATGATGTACATTGATGATAATGATTTTTCATTTGATCTTTTATTGAGTGGTGTCTTAAAGTGGCTCGGGTGGGCGATGCTGCATTGGGAGACTTGGATTGGCATCCCTTCCAGACAATTACCTTTTTTTCTTAATGTTCACAAACTTAGATCGAACCATTGATTATAAATTATCACCATTAGTGGGAATTTTATTAGTTGTGATTAATTTTATTAGTGTTGTGCCTTTTCCAACCCTTCAAAACATCAAAGCCTTTGCTCAGTTTGAATCTTTGCTTTCTACATTGATTTTTTTTTTTGTAATAGCTTCCCACATTATTCTAATTTATGCTCTCAATAATTGCATTGTCGTTCTGCCTCCTCACAAACTATAGTTCTAAATTACTAAGGGCCCGTTTAGTATTGTTGCTTTTTTTTGTTTCTGTTTTGTTTTATGAAATTTGGAAAACCAAGAAAAAAAATCGTGTTTAGTTGGGTTTTTATTTTATGTTGTGAATCAGAGTTGCACAACAGGGCCCAAATATGAGAAACAACAATTTATTGCTTTGGATCTGATTCTTAAACATGTTGCACACGGGATTCCTACTGGTTGGGCACTTGATTTCATTAAACCAGACCAGTTTTCGAATCCCCACAGAAGTAAATTTTTTATTTTATTTTTTTAACACAGCCCCCCAACCCTACTTCAACTTATCAGCCGCCCCTCCCTCCCCCCCCCAAACTCTTCTCCCCCCAAATTCTTCTCAACAGAGGTCGGCCGCCACCCTATTTCAACTTATCAGCGCCCCCCCCCCCCCCCCCCCACAAACCCTTCTCCCCCCAAACTCTTCTCAACAGAGGTCGGCCGCTACCCTTCTCAACAGAGACGCCACCTCCGCCTCACCTCCACCGCGCCGCCCTCCGCCTCCGCGCCGACCCAGCCCGCCGCGCCCGACCCCTCCGCCGCGCCGCCCTCCGCCGCGGTGACCCATCCCTCCGCGCCGACCCAGCCCGCCGAGCAGCACGAAACCTCCGCCGCGCAGCCCGCCGACCCTCCGCCGACGTCCGCCCGTGCACCTCGCCGCCGTCGCCAGTCCCCCCTGCCGTCGCCGACCACTTCCCCTCCACAAAAGCCTCACTTCATCTCCTCCACAGCAGGTAACTTCAACTTCTTCAAAGTATTATGGTTTTTAGTTCTTACAGTAGTAACTAAACGCGTTTTTGTTTCTTGTTGTCAGCTTTCATGATTTTTCAGATTTATCAACTAAACAGGTTTGTGTTTTCTGTTTTTTTCTTGTTGTGGTTGTACATCTGTTTACACAACACCACTGCAACCACAACAAGAACAAAATGATACTAAACGGGCCCTTATTCACCTCCCGCTGCGTAGCGCGAGCTTCCGTTCTAGTACTAAGTTAATGATAATGAAATCAAAACCAGTACAAACTATCGCAGAAGCTGCGCCGCCTCATCAATCTTGTCAAACAAGAACTGTATATCGTCACTGCTTTCTAGTCTAGACTCTCACTCTATAATCCGTCAATCTCGTCGCTTCCTCCAAACTGTAATTACCAGTGGTTGAGGGAAGTGTTGTTGCAGTACTATTCTGGACCTAACAACGGTAGCCATCCAATCCGGTTCGTAACAAAATGGAAATACTGTAGAAAACAGCTATAGCTCTCCCATCCCCGACCTCAAATTGCAGGAGTAGATACGACCATCAAGAGGATCCGTAAATTTAAGGAAGACAATTTCTAGCTTCCCTGGATGTAGACAAAGCATACAACAGGTTAAAACTACACACTTACCCAATGGTCTCAACACCTTTTCATATAATATGCACCAATAATGTTCGGTCCAATGCTCATCATCTTCTTTCAGTCTCCAAACACTCAAGGCATTTCTCGAACCGCGACGTAGACCTTCAACTTCGAATACAACTATGTGCAGAGCACCTTGCGAGACCGCGAGAGTGGCACCTCCCTGCCCCATTGCATACCACAATGCATGAGATACAATCATATGCTTGAGAGATCTATCAAGGCGGAAAGGGTTACACACAAACAGGATTTCGCGGAACGAACTGAATTCAAAAGTCAACCAAACAACTCCCCGCTCCACGAGACTACATTGGTCATTGTCCTTGTCATGCTATCATCAAACTTTCTCTGCGACCATTTCCTAGACTCGGAAGAAAACACATGCAGTACTGTAGAGCCTCAAATATGAAGATTACGCGCCACGAGGAAAACATACTCGAAATAAATTGCTGCAAGTTCTGATTCTTCGCCTAGCTGCTGCATAAGACTACAATTACTACATGACATACAGACTAATGCTGCGAAAGATTCACCATACCCCGAATTTGAACTTTCAGGCGCCAATGGAAGGGTAATCCACTGCTTTGTAAACAGATTGTAGACCACGCAGGTTCTCCGCAATTTGGTTCTATCATGCTCGAGAAATCCTCATAAAAGCAAGTCTTTGAAACAATCCATGACTCTAAATCCCCGTCGAGCTTTGTCAGGCACGGGGATAAAGCTGAGGATGATCGAATTGGGTTCGCGTGCGGTAAGGAACATAGATGCTGGTTGGTACCTGGTTTGGTGATGGGAAATAAAGTGGCGATCGAAGCTGGGATCGGAGATGAGGGTTCTCCACGACTTGCAGACGGTTTTGGAGAGGCAAGATGATCTAGGGTTTGGGAGGCGTATCAGAATCACGACGAGGGGATCGTCTCCCAATTTGCTGAGCAGATTCAGGGGAGGAGGAGGAGGAAGGTACTCTCTGCATAGATCGAACGCCATTTTCTTGCGGCGAAAGAAAAAGGGAGTGAACTTAGTAGCACATCTCGATCCAAACTGCAATTGTCGGTCGTCTTCACGACCGGATTGAAGGAAGACCCGCTTGAGGAAACAGTCGGACGGATGCAAGAAGAGAAATGAATTTTAGGGTTGGAGAAGAGCGGGGAATGCTTCAATTGCAGGACAATAACGGGAGTAGGTTTTGAATTCAAAGATCGGCTTTCCTTCTTTGTTTTGGTATAAGATCGGACTATCCTGATTATGGCTGGCCGATACTATTCTTAATTGCCACGAAAGTAATTAGAGTTTGGTTAAATGGCTTAAACTTGTTAAGTAGGTTGCTAACATAGTTACTAGCTATGGAATGTGCTTTTGACGACCTTATGGGAGTGGCGAAAGTTGTTAAGCAAAGTAACGAGGGAATTAATACAAGGAGAAGAAGATTTAAAGGTTAAGTTTATCGATATTGCATCCTCATGAACAGATGGAGACCATACAATGCGAGGAAGTATGACTTTAGTTCATTCAAGTTGGATGACTTGAGCATGTAAGGTGCGTGGTTAATGGGATTAGATAGTATTTCATGAGTTATTAATTATGCAAGTTATTTGAATTAATTGATATGTTTTTATATGCTTGTGTTATGCATTTAAGATATTCATATTCAAGTTTATGAATTATGTTCACTTCTTAAGCACGACAAGACACATTGCATTTACAAAGTTATGTTTTAAAAGAAGACCAAACATATTACTCTTTAAGTATGCTAGTTTATATCTTCCCGTCGTGTGGACCATCTATTTAAGCAAGTTTGCTTAGTTGATCAAGTTTATAAGTAAGTAACTAAGTAAGAACATGTTTTAAGGAGGTTATGAACTCTCTCCAGGGTAATAAGATCATGTTTAAGTATGTTGGTATTCATGGTAATGTGATAAGTTGAGCTCGGGCCCCCTTTCATAAAAGGTAATAAGAATATCCTTTTAAGAAACAATTTACAAGTCAATTAAATATTTTAATGCACGAGTACTATTACATGAGCATTTGCATTCGTTATGTATGTAGGTTTATTTTATGTATTATGTAAAGAATGTGTGAAGATTCTGAGGAAAGGGAAACAACGGCGGAGAGAAAAGAGGAGAATAACAACGAAGACTAGAGTGAGCGGCTGGGAAGAAGGGTTTAGTAATTATTCAGTGGCAGTGATATATAGATTGGAGAGACAGATTGGTTTTGATGGATTTTCTGATCCAAATCAAATTCTATCGCGATTTAGCCAGACCGAACCAAAATATAATTTGGTTCGAAATCAGTTGCATTATTTGGACTACTTAGCATAACAGTATGCTCTTGTTTGGTTTGGGGCGAACCAAACCGATGCCGACCTTAGGACCAACTAGGCATCACCTGATTCAAAAACAAATTTATTCCCTATGTATATAATGTTTGTAACATTGGAAAACGATGGAGGATATATAGAGGTCACGTCCATCATGATGCTCTGTTGATACAATAGTAACCGGAAACTTCATAATTCTAGCAGGGAGTTGTTCTTCGTTTTTTCCTTGATTAATAAAACTATTTTATCATTATATTTTTTTTGTTTATATGATAATTTCATAAAAATCATAGAAATTGACAATTAGTAACAGAAACGTGTTTAGTTATTTTTCTATACCTCTTTTAGTAACAAGTTTGAGACTAAGACAAAAAAAAGGAAATAATTGAAGGAATAGTGTGGCATGACGATTTATGAGAAATGATAACCACAACCCTTATGGTGTGCAATGCCCAAAGATATCATTGCTTCTTAGTAGTTCTTGAAATTAATTCTGATTTAAGAATTCTACATCTCTTTTAGATATTTAATACTCCAATTCAATGTGCAATATTCGACCAAATAATATTTGAGTTGCGATTTTAAAATCAACCTCCATTTATAAGATTGATTGATATACAGATTAGAATAAAATGTTGTAAATTAGGAGTGAAGTTCGGTCGGTTCGGTTGTAACAAAAAACCGGTCGGTTATTGGTTAAACTGAACCACCCCACTTCTACCGACCACCGACCGGAAGAGGCATTAAGGCTTCGGTTATCTTGGTTTCGGTTAACCGAGCTGCCCCCAAGACCAAAATCATCTCGGCTATCCCTCCTAACACCGATCAATTTTCTATTATCTCGGTTTTTGGTTAGCGAATAACTGGCCGATTTCGTTTGTGACCGGTCGGTTAACCGCTAACCGGTAATCGATTGTCCGACCCTATTGTAAATCACAAGTTGGCAAGTTAATATAAAAAATGTCACGCTAGCGTATTTCATTATATCCGTCACAAAAATTACTATATTTTTTTGGGTAGAACACAGAGCGCCGAGGGCGCTCTAACCCTTATGAATTAATAGACCGAGAAATTTGAAACCCAATAAGATCGTACATCAACTAATAACGCAAATGTGAGCTAAGGGTGTCAAAGATGTGCACTCCCACAGGTAGCGAATAACCAACAGAGGCCAGGTAATCATCAACATAATTACTCTCCCTAAACACATTATCAACACTAACCTCCCAATCCCTCTCCAAGAGCCTACGGATCGCGGATGTCATTGTATAGTGCGGATGAGTTCTGCTGTTCGACTGCAAAAGGGAGATAGCTGCTATTGAATCAGTTTGTAGCTTGACTTTGCGAGCTCTCGCTTTCCATGCAACCTTCAGTCCCTGAGCGATCCCTGCAAGTTCAGCATGTGTTATCGAACCTCCTCCCAGATTGATGGAAAATGCTGACATGAACCGCCCATTACTTCCTCATAGTACTCCGCCTGCCGTCGATCGCCCAAGTTCTGGGACTACCGATCCGTCAGTATTTACCACAACCCATCCGTCCAGGGGATGTTGCCATCCAATCATCCGGGTAGCTCATTGTCTGCCCTCGTCCACAATGCTCTGAGCTTTTCTGAACGGTAGTCCCGAAGAATCCCGTAGGTGTTGAGCTCCTCTCGCTAGACCATCCAACGATGAGATTGCCTTCTAAAAAACCCACGCATTCCTGTTCTTCCAGATCTTCCAACAGAGGATAGCAAACAACATGGGATCCACAATCTTACTTCGACCGCTTAAATAATGCAAGCATCAACTCATAATATCAGTCTCTAGAAAAGCGAAATCTGGCTCGTCCTCTAGATCATAGGACCACACTCCCCTGGCATAAGGGCAATCCCGTATTACATGAAGCACCGTCTCGGGTCCCCCTCCGCTCACCGGGCAGTCGTCCACCTGCGCCAAATGACGCCAAACCCGTTCTGCATTAGTAAGTAGTCGGCCATGCAAAGCCAAAGGAAAGTCTTCGTACGTTGAGGTCACTGAACATTCCAAGCCTTCTTCCAAATTGGGTGTTGTTGCCCAGTTTCATCTCCCCCCTCGTCAACTCGTAAGCAGTCTTCAAAGTGAACCGTTCGGTGTTCGAATATCTCAAACGAGAACGTCCGGCTCATCCCCGATCGGTACTGGATGCAAGCCAAGCTGGGCAACTACCACTTCGGGGAGATATGCACTGATGAACGCCAGATTCCATTCGCCATTGAGCATAAATTCCGCCACTGTCATCTCACGCACTGCCTAGGGTAGATCATTGGCATAGGAAATCAGTGGGGGGCCATCTTGAAACCACCGATCCGTCCAAAAGCGTGCCTGCAACCCGCTGTTCACAATCCACATAGTCCCTTCCGGGATAAAGTACAATACTCGAGCAACCCCTTTCCAAAGATTAGATAATCGGCCATCTTTTCTTACTCGCCACCCCTGCTCTGTTCTCCGCAAATACTTCCCCCCTGATAACTTACGCCCAAAGACTATCCTGTTTAGTAAGCAGTCGCCAGGCTATTTTGATCATAAATGCCTCATTCATACGTGTTGCACTATGCAAACCTAATCCACCCTCCTCTTTTGGCGTACACAATGTGTCCCAGTCAAGTAGGTGAATTTTTCTCCCCTGATCCGTGCTGCCCCAGATAAATCCTCTTATTTTTTTTTGTCAATGTAGTCCCGGACAGAGGCAGGAAGCCACGATGTCTGCATGGTATAAGCTGGAAGGGATGATAGTACTGATTGAGCCAATGTGATCCTTCCCGCCAAAGAACGATTTAACCTTCCACCCCGCTAATCTAGTATCAATGCAGTCAATCAACTCAGTGTAAGTCGTCTTAGAGACGTGATCATGGATAACCGGCACTCCCAGGTAGCGTCCCAGATTAGTTGTAGCAGGGATACCTAGGGCATTACTGAGGTTGAGGGCCTCGCCTGCTGTTACATTTTTTGAGAGGTAGACCCGCGAGTTTGCCCGATTCACCTGCTAACCTGAGGCTTCCCCGAATTCACCTAAACATGTCATTATGGTCTGCACCTGCGCCAAAGAAGCTACACCAAAGAGAATCAGATCATCCGCGAAAAACAGGTGCAATAACCTGGGGACCCCATTAGATAGTCGGATCGTCTGCCACTCTCCCTTGTCCAGCGCTGCAGTGATTAAGTGCCCCAATCGCTCCATGCAGAGAGTAACAATGTACGGAGATAGCGGACAACCCTGCCGGAGACCCCTGGAGGCTGGAAGGTGTAAAGTCTTCGGTAAGGCCTCCATTCCACTGGATCTGCATGGTAGAAGAAGTAATACAGCTCATAGTAACTTCCGTAAATCTCCGAGGCACTCTTGCTGCCTCCAAAGTCTCCTGAACAAAATACCATTTAATTCGATCATACGCCTTGGCGAGATCAATCTTCAGGACCATCCAACCCTCTCTGCCTCTCTTAGCACACATTGAATGAACCACTTCCTGCAAATTACAAATATTATCAGTAATGTGGCGCCCTGGGACAAAGCTAGTATGCGTCTCGTGAACTAGACGTGGCATCAACGCCTTCAATCTCTCTGCCAAGCACTTGGTGATCATCTTGTAAGTTACATTGCACAGACGGATGGGTCGAAATTACTCTATCATCGTCGGCCAACCCACTTTTAAAATAAGTGCTACCACCATCGCATTAACCTCGCGAATCGGGGCTGGGTTGAGCCAACAAGCTTCCACAAAGTTAAGCACAGCCGACCCAACTAAGCTCCAGTTTCTTTGGAAAAAAGGGGATCAAACCGTCCATGCCTGGTGACTTAAAAGGCCCATCGCCTTAACTGACAGGAGCAGCTCCTCCATTGTAATCGGACTGTCTAGCGGCATCCACACATCATCGGGGAGTTCGTTGAAGGCCGCTGGCAGGCTGTGCATGGGTTCCCCATCGTCGGTGTATAGAGCCTAAAAAAATAGCCTCGCCATCTCCATAAGAAGATTTTGATCCTCTACCCAAACTCCCAAGTTATTCTTTAGAGCAACAACTCTATTCTGCTGCCTACGATTCATGGTCCTCATGTGGAAAATTTTTGCATTGCGGTCCCCCAAAGTAGGGGTGGGCATCCGGTTCGGTAAACCCGAACCGAATCGAAATCAAAATAAACCGAACCAAAAACAAACTATTGCTATTCGGTTCGGAATTTAGAAGGGAAAAATGAGTAATTTGGAAACCAAGGTCCTCTCAACTGAACCGAGGTTTCCAAATTCCGACCGAAAAACCAAAAATATACCCCAACAGGCAACAGTCTACATGATCCCCCTAAGCCCACAACACAAGCCCATAAGGCCACAACCTAATTGAAACCCAAGTCCAATCCCAATCCCCCCATTCACTCATCCCGTCACACCACACATCCACACGTACACCTGCCGCCAACCCATTCCCTTACCACACAGCGTCGTCAGCTGCCATCAGCCATTCCCCTCCTCCCTTTGCGGCTCTGCCTCCCAGCCCTCCGACCGTCGACGCCTTCAAATCCGACATCGCCTTTAAATCCGCCATCGCCTCCACCTTCTTCACCACCAGGATCGAGCTTTCTTCCTTTCTTCACCGCTTTGTCTACCCCATCACCGCCGCAGCTGGTTTCGTCTCCACCTGAATCGAAAAGATGCTACTGAAGCTCGAAGGAGAAAAACAAAACCAAAAAATATCATGCATGCTTGGATCCGAACCATACGAACATTCATCGTCGAAGTCGTCACCATCGCTGTCATCAATCTCTTGTCATCGTCCGTCGATTTCCTTTCGCCGTTGCCGCCTGCCGTCGTCACCTATGCGTTGTGCTCTACTTCGAGCTATGCTTTGTGCTCGTCGTAACTGCCTCGTTTGGTGGTTGGAGCTTGAACGGAGAGGGAGAGGGAGAGGGAGAGGGAGATGGAGTCAGGCGAGAGGGGGTCAGGGAGAAAGATCATCTGCGTGGATGCGAAATGAGAGGATAGGTTAGGGGTAAAAAAATGTTTGGCCATTTTTCAAGTATGTGCCAAAACGCAAGAGGCAAAAGGCCAAAATGCACCAGCATAACATTTTCGGTTTTGGGGAAAAAACCGAACCGAACCGAGTTATAATTCGGTTTGATATCGGTTTGGCATGTGACTGGAATCGGAACACCGGTAGTAGTCTGTTCGGTTTGGTTCAAACCGAACCACCCGAAGGCCCACCCCTACCCCGAAGCGATCCAGTCCAAGCACAACTTCTGACACCACAATAATTCTTCCTACATCTATATATCTTCCAGTTCATCCTGCGCTTGTTTAAGACTCAAGTCATCAGAATCCCCGCTCACCCTCTTCTCAATATTTTCAATCCTTGCCAGTAGAGAGCTTTTCTTGCATAGAATATGGCCAAAAACATCCACATTCCATCTCCTGGCTTCATTAGCAAACTCCACAATAGATGTTAAAAGATCACTCCCTCGCCCCCAAGAGCGATTAATCATATTATCAAAGTCTTCGTGTAGAAGCCATGCAGCTATGAACTTGAACGGTTTCAGTCCTACCGCCTGGAAAGAAGGACACAAATTAATTATAAGGGGTCGGTGGTCACTCCTTATGCGGGAAAGGTGGGAGACCGTGGTATCTGGGAAGAAACTCTTCCATGCCGCATCAGTGAGTCCTCTATCCAGCCGTTCCTTCACCCCTGCCCGGAACCAAGTGAAAGGAGGACATGTATAACCCAAGTCCACTAACGCAGCATCCAGCACACAATCCTGGAACTCATGAGCACGACTAGCGTCGAAAAGGGCTCCCCTGGATTTATCCCACGGTTGGAGTATAGAGTTGAAGTCACCTGCTAGGAGCCACGACTCAACCATTTCATCCGATATTTCTCTAATCGACTGCCATGGATCTCGACGTTGAATTAGGGTCGGGGTTAGCGTAAACTACTGTGAGGAAACAACTCCGCAACCCGGCTTGGACTTGTACATGTAGTAACTGGGCCGACCGATCCTTTTCTGTGATTGTAAACAAACCAGAACCCCAAACTAGCCAGATACCTCCCGCAAAACCCACCGCATCAACCACTAGGTACTTGTCGTTGCCCAATTTCTCAACAACTTCAGTTGCTCTATCACCACTTATTCTAGGTTCCACAAGTATTGCAATACTCGGAGAATATCGTCGCTTGTATTCTTTAAAAACTTGCAAGAAGCGTTTGCTTCCTGCCCCTTGCAATTCCATGTTAATATCTTAACCATTAACAAGACTTGAATACGGGCTCCCAAATAAGCACGAGGTAGCCTAAGTTGTGGGGGCCTCGGACACGAGGCTTCCCACTGAGCTCCCCCTTTCAGTCACATTCAGTTGATCCTTATCGGCCATCTTCACTCGCTCAGCCTCCGTTGTACAAAGGGCATCCCCACTTATATCAGGCGGCTTAGACTGAGATCGCATTGTAGGTGATGCATCTACATTTTCATCGGTTTGCATATGCTCATCCACGTGATTTTGGAACCCTGCATGCCATGCATGCGATTAGCAACGTGAACATTAGGTATCGCGGCTGGAGTAGTCTCATCGACTTCCACATGCTGCCTCTCCTTTGCTGAATCGGTGATAGTGGTTTGCTCCTTGATCACAACCTCCCCAGCATCTTTATTCCCTATTGTCCGCGGGGTAGAACTCGAGGGTTGCGTTGATGGTTTCTTCCCCTTGGACATCAGAACTTGGTGTTTCCCACCTTGGGGTAACTCCCTTTCATCCCTTACATTCTTAGTTGATTCCATATTACTTGTTTCCTCATCATTTAACACATCAAAACGTGATCTAGAGTCACTCCCTTTTTGCTATCTCTTGTCCGTAGACCGATTATTGCCCGTTAGGCTGGAGTCCGCAACTTGTTTTTTGGTACGTGGCCTCTTCTTAGCTATCATCCACTCGCCATATACGCTGGTAGGGGCCTCAGTGATCGTGGCTGGCGAGTTATTCACAGTTTTCTCAGTTTGCATTGTCTTCGCCGGTATGGAACATACACAACGAGCTCGCTCAAAATATGTGTCACAATTCAGGCAGATCTTCTCCAAACCCTCATACTGAATGAAGTACTTTTTTCCTCGGATTGTGAATTGTGAAAGTAGAGGTTTGGTGATATCCACTTGGACACAGACGCGCGCATAGTCGCTACGTGCTCCCGTATTTGTCGCATGATCAACTCGGATAGGCTTCATGATGCGCTGTCCGATTTTCATTACTGCCACAGGATGAAAGTATTGAATTGGCATCTCCAGTAATCTTGCCAAACTAAGGTTCATGAGATCTCGTGGTTGTAGGGGTCAAAATCCTCCGACCAGGGGTGACCGTGAGGTAGTTAATAGTTATCCCCTACTAACCATGCCCCCCGCCCCCGTGACTGCTCGATTGTAGTCCACTCCACTTGTGAATCGCACTAGAAAATAACCATTCTTGACGAGCGTTACTTGAATGGTTCTTACCTTGGCTCAAATCGTCTGCAGGCGTTTGAGCATAAGCGTATATGAAACTGATCTTCCCAGAGCTTTCACCACCAACGTGGAACGCCAGCCACGACAAAAAAGCCTTTCTTCTGCAACAGTAAAGTGGATCGGAGGGCACTTGGGATCCTCTTCCCCATCAAAACTCGATTCCAAACCATCCTGCCGCATGGCAGTGTACACACCCTCTGAATCCGAGTCGGTCACGTACCACATATCCATCCTCACAGTGTCACTAAAGAGTCTTCGTGCAGTCCCTGTCCTGTTACCCCAAGCTTTCGGTTGCGGGATAGGTGAGGGATTTGTCCCCTTGTCCGCCGACGGCAGCTCCATCAGAATCTCATCCTCGCTGACTTCCGTCTCCAGGGAGCTCAATGATTGCTTCGCTCGCTTCTTCGACTTTTGGGACTCTTAGTCATTCTTCGGATTTGGCGACGAAGACGCTAACGGAGGTCGTCGCTGTCCCCTCATAGTCTCTGTGGTCATGTTGGTATCAAGGGTCTCCCCCGCCAACGGCAAGCCTGCCGCCGGCATGGGTAGCTGCGTAAACCCTAGCTCATTTGCCGTTACTTAGGCTCGTTTGCTTGTTGGGTTTGAAAATGAGGGTTTTGGGTGTTAAAAACCTTTGGATTTATGATGGATTTGTTGCATTATGGATTTGGAAGAGTACATTGTTTGTTTAACTAATCTTTATGATGGATTTGTCTCATAATTTTGCATTTCATTATCAAATTCCAAATGAAATGTGGGATATACAAATGCGTGGGATCCACGGATTTGGATCTAAAAAAATGGTCCAAATCCGTGGGCCCCACGGATTTGTGTCCCTAGACTAACATCAACCCATAAAGTCAAATTTGGCTCCCCTAATAGTCAAATATGACTTTTTAGCTCTCCAAACCTCATTTTCACTCCAACCTTACAAAAAACTAAATTTAGCTTCCCAATTCTTTTTTTTTTCAATTTACTTCAATAAACCATTCTTATTTGGCCTCTAATTTTTATATTTCTCTTTATTTTTTATAGTTATTTATTACTTTTGAAAACAAAATTTTCGATGTAATTTTTTTTAATTCCGTGACAAAAAAAGTTTCAGAAAATTAATTGTTAATTTGTTACCGTTAATTTTGAGACCAATGAGACAATACTAATTAAGCAAACGACATACACAATCAACCAATGTCAAAATACCACACAAAAAAGCAAAAAGAAAAATAAACACAATCAACCAATGAAAAAATCCCACAAAAAAAGCAAAAATTAAAAAATAAAGAAGGACCCACCGTGGTCCACCATTTTCTACAGCAAAATTTGGCTTTTCCACTAATTGGAAGCTAAATTTGGCTCCCAGTTCTCCAATACCCATTTTTAGCTCCCAAAATGATGTGGGTTGAAGCACCAACAAAGAGCTAAAAATTGGTAAATGACTTTTTAGCTCTAGGGTTGGAGCTAGTCTTAGCAAACAATGGATTTGTTCCAAGTCCTTGATGCTTGGGATTTGGTTGCCAAATCCATCACTCAAATCCCACAAGCAAACGATACTTTAGTATTTCGCCACTCCTAAAATTCCGGAGCTCTTTTTACAAACGAGACATTTCTTCAAAAAAAAATTTACCATATTTTTCACAAAGATCCAAATTTTGTTATCGTTGATAAAGGTTGCAGACTTGCAGTTGAGAAGCAAATGAACCGAACCTTTATTATAATTGCTTTGGTAGTTGATTCTTACAAAAATACACATTACCATACAAAAACTTTAAAATTATAATTCACCTTAATTTTCAAAGATAATTCTTATTTATATATAAAAAACATCTTACAAATTTCATTTACCAACCTTATTCTTTAAATCAACAATCTATTCCTCAATTTATAATCGACTATCATTTCCATCTCATCCATTTGGCGAAAGAAAAGAAAAGAAAACATGACAGCAAAAGGAGACTGAAAGGGAGCGAATTAATCACGACTTTTTGCGATGGGATTAGTGAGCTACAAAGACTGTGGGTGAGGACGAGGAATGATATGTTTAACGAAAAGTGAAATGAAATCCCACCGACAGAAGAGGGTCCGATAATTATACCCACTTGTTGGATTGGATGTGAAGCTGGAGATTTCAGCCGACTACCGACGAAATGGACGTCACCCTCCTCCTCCGAGCAACAGTTAAGTCCTATTAACACTCCGTCGCCATTGTTAAAATAATCACCGAATATCTTCTTTTTTCTCTATCTTTTTTATTTTTTTTGGGTTGTTGACAGACACGGAAATAAACGTTAACGACCTGGACCTTCTTCCCTCAGACCCTCACCTCCCCTTTCCATCCTGTTAATTATATCACTCTCACTCTCGCCTCTCCCACGCATATAGAAAATCCCATCCTCAACCTCTGAGATCTAATCTCACACCCACACTCTCCCTCGCTCTCTCTCACACAATAGAGCGCCTGACCCAGATCTCCTCTGGGCTGCTCTTTCTCTCCACGCGTTTTCTCGTTGCTGATCCATTCCTTAATTCCCAGTAAGCTCTAAGCTTTCCTTCTTGTTTTAGCCGCCTATTGCTTTATTTGATTGGAATCCGGGGTAGACTCGTGTGTCGCGGATCTGATTTGAGAAATTCCCATCTGGGTTTGGTTCTAATCATGGGTTGGATTCGCTTTCATATTTAAGGATGTAGGAATTGGGATTGATGGTGGTGTCAATGCGAGTATGGTTAATGAGCTTTCTTCTGGTTCAGATCTAAAGACGCTTTACTTCGTCTTTGATTGGCTATTAAAGATGTCATTGTCCTTTCTTCGTGTGTGTGAAGTTCTTGATTGCCAGCCACCCCTGGGTTTTAATCAATTCCCCTGTGAACAACATGTTTGCCATTTTTTGGTGTTCTTATTCCTGAATTGGCTGGATCAGTGTTTTAATTAATTGCTTGCTCTGTCTGTGTGTTAATTTTCCTGTATCGAATTGGGGTAATTAAGTTTTGTGCGCAGTAAGTCTCCCTTCATTGCTTATCGACCGCCCAATGCTTCATTGGTTTTGTGATGAGAGATCGGATCTCAGTCTTGGGGTACAAGTTGTACTTTTGTGTTGATACTTAGCCGTCATACTTATGCTATTAATTTAATTAATGTTCTGCTAGACGGCTAAGTTGGAAGCTTTCATTTGTTTATTATGAGCTCTATAGTTGACATAAGTCTGCAAATGTTTCTTCCTTCCTTCACTTGGCTTCTTTGCTTTTTTCCTTTTGAGTGCGATCAGCTTCCTTAATGTTTACAATTCTGTTTTTTTGGGTATTTCTTTATCACAGGTGTTGCTGCAGGGTCTGCTAGATATAAGTTTACCCAGTTTATTGGGATGCTGATTTGAACATAAAAGCTTCAGACCTGTAAGATCTGCATTATGATCTGAGTGATCTAACTAATAGTCAACAGAGTCAGCTAGTTTGAAGATCTCAATAAGTAGGTAAAACAATGAGAGGAAGACCGGATGGTGCACAGAAGAAGCGTTTGATAACGTCTGTCTGTGTTGTAGCTGTCTTCCTTGGATTTATATACTTCTACTACGGATCCGTATTTGGTTCTCAAGGCCGTGGGGCATCTGCTCTAGAATATGGAAGCAAATCCTTGCGGAAACTGGGCTCGTCTTATCTTGGCGGGGATGATGAGTCGGACAAAGAGGATGGAACGAAATTTGGCCTGGAAGAAGGAGAGGATGATAGTGTCCCGAAAAGCTTCCCGGTAAGGGCTTCTACTGCTAATTAAAGTTTTGGCATTTGCACTTTCTTGCTGGCTTTGTCTTCAGATCATTTACTTTTTATTTATAGTTCTTGCTGTTGGCATCTTACTTCTTGTAGCATATGTCTCTCATTCAACTTATGCTGGCTTTTGAAGGTTTGTGATGACCGGCATTCAGAACTGATTCCATGCTTAGACAGAAATCTTATATATCAGATGAGACTGAAGCTGGACTTGTCTGTAATGGAGCATTATGAGCGTCATTGCCCTCCTGCTGAAAGGAGGTTCAATTGCTTGATTCCTCCTCCACCAGGGTACAAGGTGAGAACTGCTTAAGCCTTGAAGTCTAAAAGTTTCTAGATATATTTAATCTGTTGTGAATGTCTTTCAACTTCAGATGTAGAAAATTAAAGCTTTATCATTACTCATTATACCTGGCAATGCTGCAGATCCCCATCAAGTGGCCAAAAAGTAGGGATGAAGTGTGGAAAGCGAACATTCCTCATACCCATCTTGCACATGAAAAGTCTGATCAGAACTGGATGGTTGTAAAAGGTGATAAGATAGTATTTCCTGGCGGAGGTACTCATTTCCACTATGGAGCTGACAAGTATATTGCTTCTATTGCAAATGTAAGATTGCTGATTCTTGCTTATTCCTTAAACCCTGAGCAAATATTCTAATGCATTTTGCTTAATGTATCCTACACAATTGGTCTGCATTTCTGGATTGTTTATGTTCTTTTTGTTCCACATGTTTTCTGATGATCGTCATTCATCCTTTTAACACTTACACTTCTGTTTTTCAATTTGGCAGATGTTAAACTTCTCCAATAATGTTCTGAATAATGATGGAAATGTAAGAACTGTTCTGGATGTTGGCTGCGGAGTTGCCAGTTTTGGGGGTTACCTTTTATCATCCGATATGATCACGATGTCCTTGGCTCCAAATGATGTTCATCAAAATCAAATACAGTTCGCCCTAGAGAGAGGTATTCCTGCCTATCTGGGTGTTCTTGGGACCAAGCGGCTCCCTTATCCGAGCCGATCTTTCGAGTTCTCCCATTGTTCCCGTTGTAGAATAGATTGGCTTCAGAGGGATGGTATTCTTCTTCTTGAGCTCGATCGGGTACTCAGACCAGGAGGTTATTTTGCATATTCATCACCTGAGGCGTACGCACAAGATGAAGAAGATCTAAGAATATGGAAAGAAATGAGTGCCCTTGTCGAAAGAATGTGCTGGAGAATAGCTGCAAAGAGAAACCAAACGGTTATTTGGCAGAAACCTCTAACAAATGACTGTTACATGCAAAGAGAACCTGGTACCCAACCTCCTCTCTGTCGTTCTGATGATGACCCTGATGCAGTTTGGGGCGTGCAAATGGAAGCTTGCATTTCACCTTATTCTGAGCGTGAGTTCCTTTCCTACCCATGCTATCTTCCCTTGTGCATTGGCTGAGATCTTTAACATAGTCTTTCTGTAGCATTAAGCTAACCTTGGGATTATATTATTATCCATCAGACGACCACAGAGTTAAGGGCAGCGGACTAGCTCCTTGGCCAGCTAGATTGACTAGCCCTCCGCCAAGACTTGCTGATTTTGGATATTCGAATGATATGTTTGAAAAGGACGTGGTACGTACCTGAAGCATCCATCTTAGAAATGTTACAGTTTGTTTTCCCCTCAACTAATAGGCTTGAGTATGACAACAAGCTATCATTAATCATGAGTAATGTTTTGTAGGAACTCTGGAGGAAGAGGGTGGATAACTACTTGAATATCTTGAGCCCAAAGATCCAGTCAGATACCATAAGGAATGTGATGGACATGAAAGCAAACTTGGGGTCTTTTGCTGCTGCACTTCTTAAGAACAAGGACGTATGGGTTATGAACGTTGTCCCAGAAGATGGACCAAATACATTGAAGGTGGTATATGACAGGGGGCTGATAGGCACTATCCACAGCTGGTACGTAACAATCGACTTTAATTTCAGGGGGCATTCTCTTTTTTAACTACGCTTCTAATTTCCTTTATTATAAGGTCTTCGGGTTGGGTGTATTGGCGAGGGTCATATATACAATTGAACAATTACGTTGGTTTCCTTTGACACTTTAGATATATTTTTCAGCATTGAAATTAAATAGCATGCAATTGAGATAAGTAACATTTATTTACAAATGCATCGAATCACGAACATTTAGTCCATAGGGATCGTGTGATTTGTACAAATACCGCCCACTGAATATCTTCCAACATGGCCGTTTGACAGGTGCGAAGCCTTCTCGACATATCCTCGGACATACGATTTGCTTCATGCTTGGACCGTGTTCTCTGACATTGAGAAGAAGGGATGCAGTGTGGAAGATCTTCTGTTGGAGATGGATCGTGTGATAAGGCCCAGTGGTTTCATTATCATACGCGACAGGCAATCGGTGATTGATTACGTGAAGAAGTATATGGTGGCGTTGCACTGGGAAGCAGTAGACTCCTCCAGCACTGAACAGGACCAGGATGGTGAAGAGGTTGTCTTCATCGTCCAAAAGAAGCTGTGGCTGACTAGTGAGAGCCTTAGAGACACAGAGTAGTAGGGGGAGGGGCAAGCCCCTTCTCAGTAACTCCAACACTTAAAATATTTTTCGAGCAGAAGGCTCCAGCGCATGGGGTGGAAGTGAAGAAGTAAGTAAGAAGGCGATAGTGCTGTGAGTAGCAAAGACAGGTTTTACATTTTGTAGCAGGAAATGAAGTTCCACCCACCATATCCCTCTTTTTATGGTTTTTGTTCTTTTGGTCCTTGTAATGATTCTTCAATTTGATAGCATGGAACTATAAGTCGATAGGGGCACTATTCTTCAGATTGGTCTTTTTTTGCTGTTTGCGTTAATGAAAGCAAGAATAGTTACTGGAAACCTTTATTACTTGAAGTAGGCATGACTCATGAGTGATGATGAAGTTAGTACAGTAATGAGTAATGACCCAAATGACGGTGTAGGGTTTTCTTACACTCTCGTTCGTCGCCAGCTCATTCCCATCTGGTGCTAGTGAAGGCTAATAATGGTCCCTTTGCATTGCAGATGTATGTAGTTGTGTGGGAATGGTAATTGTCAAAACATCACTGTGGTGTGGATAGTGATGGCAACCTGACTTGGTGCGACTCGATTTGTCTCGATTGTCGATATGTTTGGAACTAGTATTATTCGATCTGCAATAGTGTGGGTGAGATATGAGTATTTCAGTGACTATTTCGGAACTAGTATATATATGGTGGCTATTTCGGTGCACTTACAAAAATGAGTGTGTTCAATGCATCCAACTCAAAAGTTAGTTTTAAAGTGTCGGATTTTGAATTTTAATTTGTAGAATTAGTGTAATATGATGGTATAACATATGATAACAACTAATTAGCGGATTACCCTAAGCCCTAGACCTCCAATTTTGAGTTCTATCCCTAAACCCCAAATTGTAAACCCTAACCCTACATCTCTAAACTCTAAATCCTTCAAATTAAAGTAAATCTTTAATGGTTTTTGTGCAAATTCATGTGCGTTATTGTTTATCACATCATAAGTGATGATTGATATCATTTTGACATAAATCACATGTTTAAAATGACGGTTATGAAGCGAGTGCACTGAATGCACCCAAAAAAGTCAGTGCACCGAATACGCCACCATATATATCTTAAAATATATTAAAAGGCTTTCAGAAATAAGCCCCGTCCACGTAAGCCTTGGAGGCTTCACCGTTAATTTCGGCATTTGTCATTTTTTTTATTATTTTTTTAACTTTCCACGGCTGCTGCGTCGGTTAGTTTGGGAAAATTTAGCCTTTTTAATTATTATTTTTAACTTCTAGAGGCGGTTGCGTCCCAACTCCTTTTCAAAACTCTTTTTTTTTTTAACAAAAGATAATCTTATATTGATTCCAAGAAAATATCATTACATCCTGGATAACAGCCAGGCCTGAAAATTAAAAGCACGACTCATAGTCGGGTACAAGGAGAGGGCTTTCCGAACCACCAAATGGGCTACCCTATTGTTACTCCGACCTACGAAACGAACACTGAAACCAGGGTTACTGTCAAAAAAGATTCACCACTTCCTCCAATACAGCATCCATCCTGCTATCTCTTGAATCCCCATTCCTGATTTTGTCAATGACCACTTTTGCATCCCCTTCAAACCTAACAGAGGCGAAGCCTTGTCCCAAACACCAGAGAATAGCCTCCCGCAGGGCAATCGGCTCCACTATCGCAGGATCATTTATAACAGGAAATTGGACCCCACTGGCCATTAGGACGACTCTAGAAGGGGTCATAAGAACCATTCCACCTGCCGAGTGTGATTCTCGCCTCGTGGCACCATCCCATCCACAGATCACCTCAAACGACCCTACCAGCATAGGCTCTTGGGCCCCTACCCCGGGTTCCGGGGAGTGTCCTCTACTGGGAGACGCGCCCATTCCTCAATCTGCTGCGTATATTGCCGTATAAGAGCCGGAAGACCAAACTGCTTGCCGTCGAACACCACCCAGTTACGGGATTTCCAAATTCGCCAGAGAAACGCAACAATGGCTAACCACATCGACGACTGATGCACTAACGACATCAGCTTTTTAAGGAACAGAGGAAAGGTGTGTCGTGGCAAACCCTCTCCAAGGTGTTCCAACCCCGCCGCCCCCCACAGGGCACGCGCAACCGGACAATCTAAAAATAAATGCTCCAAGGTTTCAGGGTCTCCCCAACAGACCGGGCACCGAGGCAGAATCGGGATATGACGACTAATGAGAGCTTCAGTGGTAGGCAAGATCCGATTAAAGATCTGCCAAGAAAACACCTTCAACTTAGGCGGGATGTTGGCCTCCCACAGCCGTATCCAACTGGTCCTATCCATCCAATTCACTGACGCCTTCCAACGGCCCCTCCTTTTCTCCAAAGAAACAGCCAGGTGGTAAGCCGATTTGACCGAGAACTCCCCATCCGCTGTATCATGCCAAATGAGCTTATCTTCCACATTATCCCGCGGGAGAGGGATGGCTTGTATGATACGACACGTCCCAGGGTCAAACCATTGATTAAGCTTTTGACTACACCAACGTCCCTCCCCTGGACAAATTAACTCCGCCACCAGTGGGTCACCACCATCCGGCAAAACCTGAGGATTATACCGTAGGGGTTCAAACTGAAATTCAGGGACCCAGGTAGAATGGAGCATAGAAGCCGAACGCCCATTCCCAACCTGCCATCGTATACCCATCTCTAAAAGCTGGCGTCCAAACAGGATACTCTGCCAACCCCACGATGGCCTAGATCGAGCTTTAGCAGTTAGGAAATGTCCATTAGGGAAATATTTACCCCGGTAGACTTGGGCCAGCAGGGAGTTAGGTTCGCTGAGGATACGCCAACCAATTTTAGCCAAGAGTGCCTGATTAAACTTCTCAAACCGACGGAACCCCATCCCTCCATCATGCTTACTTCTGCACATGTCCCGCCAAGACATCCACCGCACCTTCGGGTGACCTTCATTCTCTCCCCACCAAAACCGGGCAACATGCCTGTCTAACAGGCGGCACAAGGACAAAGGGAGCTTGAAACAGGACATCACATGCAATGGCAATGCCAGAGCAATAGACTTGATAAGAGTTTCTTTGGCTGCCCACGAGAGCATCCTCTGTTTCCAACCCTGAAGCCGTTCCAACAATTTAGTTTCCAGATAACGAAAAGTATCCATTTTAGATCTGGCAATCAAGGATGGGAGACCCAGATATTTATCATGGACTCCAACAGCCCCCACCCCCAGAACTGCCGCCAAGAAATCTTGGTCTTCTTGCACAATATTCCTACTGAAACAAACCGCCAATTTGGCAAGATTCACCCTCTGGCCGCTCAATTCCTCATAATGGTTGAGGACCTCAATAAGGTTTTCGCATTCCTGAAGAGTGCCCCTCAGGAATAAGTAGGAATCATCGGCAAAAAATAAATGCGAAAGTCTGGGGGCCCGTGGAGCCACTTTAATCCCGACCAATCTCTTTTCTGAAATTGCCTTCCTGAGAAGCGCCGCAAACCCCTCGGTGCACAGCACGAAAAGGAGAGGCGACAAAGGATCCCCTTGACGCAATCCTCTGGAAGACGAAAAGTAACCAAACGGAGTGCCATTCATCATAACTGAAAAGGATGCAGAACTGAGGCATTCCTTGATCCATCCTATCCAAATAGGGCTAAACCCCAATTTTCCCAAAACCGCAAGAAGACAAGGCCATTCGACTCTATCATAGGCCTTTTTCATGTCAACCTTTAGGGCCATGAACCCTTTCTTCCCCCGAGTTTTGGTCTTCAAGTAATGCATGAGCTCATGCCCCAGTAGGATATTGTCCACAATTTGACGCTCCTTGATAAAGCCATTCTGCCCTTCCGAGACCACATGGGGGAGGACAATGGCCAATCGCTGTGCCAAAATTTTGGTTATGATTTTGTAAACAAATTGGCATAAACTGATTGGGCGCAATTGCCTCATTGTCTCCACATTATCAACTTTAGGAATTAACGTGAGCCACGTGTGATTGAAACTGCGTAGCATCCTGCCCGAAGTAAAGAATGAGCAGACCGCATCAATTACTGATGGCCCCATAATGTCCCAGAAGGCCTTAAAAAATTTGCCAGTAAAGCCGTCTTCTGGGAGCACGACAGCCGTTAAAGCCTCATTCATTGTTGAGGTTACACTTTGGGCAATAGACAGATCATGTAGCCTGCTATGCATGTCTGGGATCTGATTTTCGGATGTGAAAAGGTCATTATAGAAATTAGTAGCAATATCCGCTTTCCCTTTCTCATCTGTGATCCACTCGCCACCCTCAGCCCGAAGCCCACTCACAAATTTCCTTTTCCGGCGGGTCCGCGTCACCGTATGGAAATACGAGGAATTTTTGTCCCCCCTTTTTAGCCAACGGACCCTGGACTTCTGTTGCCAGTACGCCTCCTCCGCCTCCCATTGTCTATTCAACTCAATCTCCAGGCCACGAACCTCATCCCAATTAATGGGATGAATTTGCTTGACTCTATCTATTTCAGCCTGTAGAGTCTTTATGTTTCGCAAAGAATTTGTTGTTCCTGCTCTACTCCAGTCATATAACAAGTGACGAAGTTTCTTGAGTCGTTCCCATAACCTGAACATTGGGGTTCCTTGAACCTCTTCTTGCCAGACATAAGTCACCATGGCTCTCACTTCCGGATTATCCGCCCAACGAGCATCAAACCTGAAGAGACGCCGACTAGCACGGACATAAGGCTTATCTGATAGAAGAAGCGTCCGATGATCTGATCCTTGATCCGTAAAGTGCTTCACAAGGGTATCAGGGTAACGATCCAACCAGGACAGGGAACTAGAGCTGTCAAAATGTAACCCGGCCCGAGTAACCCGCCCGATCAACCCGACCCGCAACCCGCCCGCAACCCGCCCGCAACCCGATTTGACTAAAAGTCAATGACCCGTAACCCGCCCGACCCGCAACCCGTCCAACCCGCAACCCGACCAACCCGCAACCCGCCCAACCCGCAACCCGATCAACCCGCAACCCGATTAACCCACAACCCGACCAACCCGCAACCCGCCCAACCCGCAACCCGATCAACCCGCAACCCGATTAACCCACAACCCGACTAACCCGAACCCGTAACCCGACCAACCCGCAGCCCGACTATAATAGAAGGAATTCGATGAAGATAAACTATAAGTTGACATTTGAAATCCTAGTTCACTAAAGTCTGATCATTACATCATTAATTATTAACTTAGTATAATAATATATATCATCAACCTATTAGCGCATATAACATCATCAAATATTGATTTAGATACATCATCAACCTAATAGTCCACATAACATTATAAAATATTACTTTAACATAATAAGATAATTATAAGATTTAAAATCCAAATATCATGGTCCAATCATAAAAAAGGACTAATAATAATTCACAAAAGTCTGATCATAAACAAGAATACATGACTCATAATAGTTCATATTGTCTCAAGACCTCAAATATCAATAAAACAAGTCCAAAAAACAAATTGACATTCCAAATGACGATCACTCTAGAAGCTTTACTTCTTCTCCATCATCCCTCTATGTTCATCATCGTCATCTGTATAATTAATCAGTGAAAAGAAAATAATAAGGAAAAGAGAACAGTTTGTTCAGTACAAATATAACAATTTGTTTTTTCTTACCCATTTGGTATCCTCGTATCCAATTACGAGTTGTCACAACAACTTCAAGAGCGGCTGGGTACGTAAAACCCTCTACACTTAACTCATTTGGATCTAGAGAGCATGAAAATGGGCATTTTTTAGCAGACCAAGGTTAACTGAAGACTAATAATGAGATTAAATTCCTAAATGCTACTAGAACAACCACTTTCATTCTATTCTAGTATGTGGCAGAGTATCTAACGAGTATGTAGGCAAATTTGGTGAGGTGTCATGCTTATTTGACATGTGGATGCATGCCAAAACTTAGGAGGCTCATCTGCAAGACATCTATGTTAATAGTTAATATTTTTTTACAATAAAAAATGAATCCCACCCCTGTATTTCGATGCCATTAATCAAGAGGAAATTAAAACTTCCCAACGAAACCTCACACTACTACAAGCAGAGTTTCCACTAATTGAGAGGCAGAGGATAGAGGATTTAGAGAGCTAATCAGCGATTCAACCGCTGCTGTTGATGATTGGCGACTAACATTCAGTAGCGGCCAACATGATGGATGACGTAGCTTAAAGGAGCGGCCGATGAGACTGCCGGCGGGAAGATTAGCAGATCGCCTCGGGCAGCCTGGAAGAAGATGTAGCTCATCACCCAAAGGAATGGTCGTCCTCGTCCTAACCTAGCAGCGCCGCTTAAGCGTGTTTCTATGACATAACCCTCTCGGCTATTATGTTAATAATATTCAGATTGCAGGGTTCCTATTCAGCTGCTATTGAATGACTAGCCATTAAAGAGTGATCCCACGAAGAAGAAAGGAATCCATACCTGAACTATTTAGCTCGCGAGATGGAGATGCGAATCGATAGAGAGAAGCGAATGGCAGCAAGCAAGAAGGAAGTGATGGATTCTAGGGTTCGAATCGATGCACAAAAGCCGACCGCGTCGTATGGAAAATAGACGAACAAGACAGGATGAAAGCCTCCGGCAAAGTAGATGGAATTTATTGAAAGCCGACCGCCTTCTGTCTTTCCCTTTTCCTCCTCTTCCCGGTCTGCTTTTCCCTTTGTGTCCTGAAGCGGTGGGAAACTTTGGAGCCAAATAATTTTGGGAGGTGGGAAACTTTGGAGCAGTGGGAAACTTTGAGCGAAAAACTGAAAATGAATTTTGGGCGGTGGGAAACTTTGGAGCCAAATAATTTTGGTTGATGCCAAAATTTGAATCAAATGAATTTTTGACCAGATGAATTTTATCAAATTAATTACTACAGGAAATTTTATCGTGCTTAGTAGCGTAACTCTAAGTACAGAAAACACTACCATGACTCAAAATCATAATTAATAAGATAAACTTTTCTTATTAACACATGTTCATCAATCAGAATTCAGATCATTAGGGTTTTGGGTATAGGTTATAGAGTCATCTTATAGGGTATAAAGTCTTAATGATTTGACCATGGTTAGTCAAAATCATAACTAATATGATCAACTTTTCTTATTAACATATGTTCATGAATCAAACTAGTAGGAGTTTAGGGTATAGGTTATAGAGTCGACTTTTAGGATATATGGTTAGAGTATAAGGTATTGATGGTTTGACCATGATTAGTCAAAATCATAACTAATAAGATTAAGTTTTCTTATTAATATATGTTCATGAATCAAACCATTAGGGGTTTAGGGTAAAGATTATAAAGTCGACTTATAGGGTATAAGGTATTAATGGTTTAGCCATGATTAGTCAAAATCATAACTAATACAGATCAATTTTCTTTTGTTGACATATGTTCATCAATCAAACCATTAGGGGTTTAGTGTATATGATATAGAGTCGACGTATAGTGTAATGGGTTAGGGTTAAAGTATTACACTATTAATGGTTCAGCCAAGATTAATCAAAATCATAAATAATAAGGATCAAGTTATTTATTAACACATGTTTATGAATAAAATCATTTGGGGTTCAGGGTATAGACTATTTAGAGTTTAGATTATATGTTATCGAGTAAAGTTACAATTGAACTCACAACAATTTTTCTAAATTTTATAATTTAGTTTAATACAAAAATCATATAAACAATTAACTAGCTAAATCAACAATTTCTCTATACATTTATATGAACAATTTCACTTGTTTTTAAAAAATTAAAAAATTATTTTTAAACTTTTCTCTCCAAATTTTGGGTTCCCCCAATACTACTGCCCAAAAATTTGATTTCCCCCACCTGTCGAGACCCGCCAATAATCACTAAAACGTAACGCAATGTTTTGGTTCGTAAAACCCGCAACCCGAACCGCCCGACCCGCAACCCGATTGACCCGCTCCCGACTGACCCGTAACCCGATTGGCCCGCAACCCGAATGGCCCGCAACCCGATTGACCCGTAACCCGATTGACCGGTAACCCGATTGACCTGTAACCCGAGTAACCCGCAACCCGACCAACCCGAACCCGATGAACCCGCAACCCTATCGACCCGCAACCCGACCAACCCGCAACCCGAATGAACCTAGCCCGAACCCGCCCGATTGACACCTCTACAGGGAACAAAGGCCACGGTCCAAGCGTTCACGAATACACGCGGCCCCCATCCGCCTGTTCGTCCAGGTAAATGGATCCCCCTGGTACCCCGGATCAATGAGACCCATGTCGTGGATAAAATCTCGCAGGCTCATCGATTGAAGGGCATTCCAGCAATTACCCCCGTCTTTCTCACATTCGTTCAGGATAGTATTAAAATCTCCTATAATAACATAGGGACTTGAAACACCACCGCAACTTTCGCGCAATTGATCCAGTTGGGCAGCTCTAACAGCAGCATGACAACTAATATAAACAAAGATCACCACATACGAAACGTTCAATTCATTAACTTGAACACAAATACAAAAATCCGAATGAAAAAACACCGAAGCATCAACTTCGGGTGACCAAGCTACCACCAAACCACCAGATGCATCAACCGCATCAACAAAAAAACAACAAGAAGCAGGAAATCCTAGACCCCGCAAACGCCGGGCAACTACATTCCGTCTCGATCGAGTTTCCTAAAAAAACACGAGATCCGGTTTATTAGAATGCACTAAACCAAAAGCATTTTGGAATGTGAGGGATGGTCCAATTCCTCTCACATTCCAGGCCAAAAGCCTCATTTATCCGCATGGGGCCATTCCAGGCTGGCTTCCTCCACCTTTTCAGCTTCATCCATGTCTTCCACAAACTGTTTCTTGGGGACCGGATTCTCCGCCACCTCCCTAGCTATCTCATCCAAATGACGTTTCTTACTGCCTGGCATCTTTGCATCAATATTCGAACCATATTTATCAATGGCGAGGCCAGGCACAACATCCCCAATTTGATTCTGAGGTATAGTCATTGGTGTCTCTTCTTCAGCCATGGTCATCCCTTTTTCAAAGGCTTGGACCACTTGGTTCACCCTATTTGATCGGCCCAAGCGTTTGAGACTCTCCTTGCCTTGGGGAAAGCGCCGCCGAATTTCAAAAACCGGACTCTCTTCTTCCGATGATGTTTCTGCCGAAACACAAGAAATAGAGTTTGGGCAAAAAACTTCCGCCCCTGCTGGCTCCAAAGCAGGTCCCTTGTCTTTCCTCCTCCTTATCTCTCCCTTTGGCGACCTATTCTGCATCGCATCTTCAATCCCTTCATTGCCAACTTTAGTCACATAACATATCCATCATCATCATTCTGCACAGGAGGGATCTGCCGAA
Organism: Linum tenue; assembly: GCA_946122785.1. Classification (NCBI taxonomy): domain Eukaryota; kingdom Viridiplantae; phylum Streptophyta; class Magnoliopsida; order Malpighiales; family Linaceae; genus Linum; species Linum tenue. The sequence continues at coordinate 16,087,347 of CAMGYJ010000008.1, read as the reverse complement.
GCGGCACAGCATCCACAACCACATTTTCAGTCGGCTCGCGGAGATGATGAGCCCCAGGTTTCTTCGAGCCCTTCGATGGGACTGTGGGGGGATTTTCGCTGAGGATGAACTCCTCCTCAGATTCTTCCTCTAGGATTAACCTCCGATGTCTCAGATTCCCTTCAGATTTAATTGGTTTTGGAGCCACCGAGGTGCTGGGAGACTTCTCTCTCTGGCGACGAAGCGATCCCCTTTTCCTCCGACCCATATCCACCGGCGCTTCAGCAACCACACCTCTAACCCGTTTCATCCGATCAGCCTCCTTAGGTGGGCCTTCAACCTCCATTTGGATCGGAGATGGCCCCTTTTTTTGCTTTAAAACGGTCGGCCAACATACCCAGAGCAAGTTTGGGCCTTTCGCTACTGAAAACTGTTTTGGGCTTCGTCCCTGGGAGCGAGCTTCACTGGTAGCGAAAGGATTTCTGGACGAGCCCATCCAAAGCGGACTGGCCGAACCACCATCAAGCCCATGTGCAGGGTTCATGGTCGGCCCAGTCTTTTGTGAGCCCATGTCCGAGCCCGATTGGGTTCCCTTTGGCCCACGGTTTTCTGTGTTAACCCACACAGATTATTGCAAACGAGGGCCTTGATGTCGTGCCTCCTCCCCATCAAAAACTTTCCTCCCCATCTCCTTAGTGGACATATGGGGTCCAAACCTCTCATTCCTTATTGGGGGATCAAAACGACATGTCTGACGAGCATGTCCCACACGCCCGCATTTGAAGCAGAAAGTAGGGAGGAATTCATATTTAAATCGGATCCAAAATCCACCGGTCTCATCGTTTGTTGCCATGATCTGAGACCTTAATGGTTTGGAAAAATCCACCAGGGTCTTCACTTTGACAAACTTCCGTGCCATGTCAGCACTGGAGAAAACACCGGCTTCCAAAACACGGCCAATCGTGGAAGTTACTATCTTCCACCCTAATTGATGTGTACAGCAGTCATCTTGAATGTCCCATAGCTGAACACGGAATGGGACAAGTGCGAGTTCCTCAAAAGTGCGGTGGGAAATTGAGGGAACCCACGCCTTCAAATGTAAAATTCTATCCGCAACGATCCAAGGGGTTCGCTGTAAAACCCATGACTTGGATGCCTCCGACGGGAGGGTGAACTCAAACAGATCATGCGCCAATTCACGCACGATGATACGTCCTTGCCCTTGCCATGGCCGATTCACCGCATCCCTTAGCTCAGCAGTGGAAAGTTGGTCATCACTGAAGAGCCGACCAATGAGCATTCGTGATTTGCGAACGCGAGTAGCTTGGATCTCCTCACGGGAGAACTCCACCACTTGATCATTAGTGATTCGCGCCATGGATGTCACCTGAACAGGCAGTGAATCAGAAAAAACCGTGGAGAAGAGCCCCACACATCCCCCTAGCGACCAAGGAAATCCCCAGCATAAGTAGCCAATGTGATACACGGCCCTGGTATCATACCAAACATGAAAAGAAATTTCAGCCAGGCTCGTAAACCACTTACCGGTAACTGCCCGTGCCTCACACTGTGTGATATGCCGCTGCCAGCCCTCTTGTGCTCCCGTCTGCAGTTTACGAGTGCAAACCAAGGGGCCGGGCGAGTCTCTTAAATAACACAGGGGTGGTTGGATAGTTACAGGCAGGGGAAGGATCACTTGGATTAGGAGACTACGACTGCGATTTTTAAAATCCAAATTGTTGATTATCCCTCCGCCTCTTACGATACTCTGGCGGTTAGGAAAGACGCATAATCGATAAGGAGAACGCTTTTCCATGAGGACGTTGAGAGTCCGCCACCAACAAGGTTTGTCTAACTGGGTCTGTCGCCGGCACCAGCTTGGCCAGGAGTTCCTCACCCGACAAAAATTGGCCGAGACACAGTTCCGATCTCCACCATCACTAACTGACCTAGGCTTCACCCCATTCTGGGATCTGAATCCTGGTACCACAGTTTCATTTTGCACACTCGGTGCTAATTCGGAATCAAGATTTTTACAAGATACATAATCCGCGTTCTCGTCCCTACCGAAAGCAAAGGCCGATGGGAGCTTGAAACGCCACGCCTGCCTACCGAATGTCCTCGTCCCAACCCGGGATCTGAATTCATTCTGGCCAGGGTCTTCAGTAAAATTATCTTGCCAAGAATGGCTGCTCGAATTTGAAATTGGAGCTTCCCACGCCACTTCCTCTATTTCCTCAGGGGAAGGGAGGCGGAAGCACCACCCTAGTATTTTACACCGCCGAATTCGTTTAATCGTAAGGTCGGATTGTAAAGAGTCCATAGCTAGACTTCTTTTCCGTTTGGGGATGCCATGATCCCTATCTCCTTTTCTTTTCCAAGTGTTTGTACGCCCTCTTACTATTGTTTGCCGATACTGAACATCAGCCGTCGCAAACCTGGGATTGCTCTGTTGACCATGATCTTGCGTCACAAAGAGACGCTCGATCCAACGTACATCTTGCTCGCCCTGGTTAGAAAGCGCCACGACCAAAACCAGGTCTACCAATCGCCTGATTGCTCTTCCGGCCGCCGCAAGAAAAAGACCGATCGTACCAAGCAAATTTGAGGAGAGAGGAGAGAGCTCCTCGATTCATTTTTTTGTTTGTTTGTGTAAGTCTTTAGAATAAAGTTTTCCATTCAAAACTCTTTTATGGTTAAGATCAAATTTGAAAACATCATTCGTGACATGTGACAGTCGATTATTAACTACGTTTTTTTGGTGAAGTAAAGTAAAAATTCTTAAAGAAGCCATTTTTAAGGGAGTGGACAGGTTACAAAATTTCGACCTGCAAAAGCCGATCGTATTATTGTATATTGATATCTTGATATGATGATACGACGTATAATCGTGTTGTCTCATCGTATCACACATGTTATGGTACGATTGGGGTTTGCATGGTTTTGCAGGTCAGGGTTTTGTAGCGGAACCAAACCATTTTTTATCTGAGATGTTAAAAATGCTCTTTTTATAAAATATTTAGATATTTACTAATAATCAATACTTACAATATACATCATACCGTTTTATTTTCATAAACATATAATAGATTCCGTGATGATTAAAGGATGTAATAATTTTCACCTTTATATGATATTTCACTTGAAATGATGCATACAAGTATTGTGAACGTTGTCTCCTTCAATTCAGTTGAATAGTTTGTGGGAACATTTTCACTAAAGTAATATTATAATCGATAACAAATTGATTATTTAGATGATGCCACATATATTCATAAGTTACGGAAATGAAAATTAAAATACTACCTGCCCAAAGGGCAGGGTGTAAGCTAGTATATATATATATATATATATGGTGGCTACTTAATTCGGTGTACTCACTTTTTTGAGTGGACTTAGTACACCCAATTTTAAAAGTGTCAAGAATACATCAAATTTTGAACTTTAATTAGTACTCTCAATCTAATATGATGATATGACTTAGAATCATAACAAATTAATCTATTACCCTAACCCCTTAACCTTCAATTTTGAATCCCAAACCCTAACCCTAAATCCTTCGAATTAAAGTAAATTTTGAATGAATTTTTTTTCAAATTCATGTGCTTCTTGTTCATAATATCATAAGCAACAAATGATACCGTTTTGATATGAATCGCATGTTCAGAATGACAATTATGAGGCGGGTGCACTGAGTGCACCCGAAAAAGTGGGTGCACAGAATACGCCACCATATATATTTGGGAAGTTATACGATACCCAAAGAGAAATCTGGGGTACCGCATACCTTGAGTAAGAAAACGCTATCCAGAACTTGAATTGACTGATCTTTCGGACATGATATTATACTCTAACCCTTAAAGATCAATATCTATATCTTAATTCTCTAAATCTTATATCCCAAGATTAATTTAATTAGTAACAATAATCGACGGTTATGATTCGTCCAAATATAGGCAAAAAATCAATGCACCATCTTAGGGTTTATAGTTTATGATTTAGATAATTAGGACCTAGGGTTCACTCATTAAGGGTTAGGGGATAATATCATGACCAAAAATATTGTTAATTCGAGGTCTAGATAGAGTTTTCATATTCAAGGTATGCGGTATCCTGAATTTTACCCTAGGTACCGTAGAAGGCAACAAGTAGAAGGTTACTATTGCATAGTGTCCCATCACAAGAGGTGGTCTTTTGTAATTGACCAAAGTTTAAAGGGTTTTTTGTGACAACTAAGTTCAAATTGAAGGTTCTATTAAGATTCCAATTAATTAACTAATGATACTTGAGCCGGGATTGAACCAAAATTAATGGGTATTCGACCTAATTCAAATCGGCTAAAGCAAGTTGAACGAGGTGTTGATGAATTTTGCCTCACCAATGTGTTTTGCCTGCTTAAATCAATTTGAAGGTTCTATTAAGGTTCCAATTAATTAACTATTAAAGTTTGAAGGTTTTTTTTACATTGAAGGTTCTATTAAGGTTCCAATTAATTAACTAATGATATTAATGAGTATACGACCTAATTCGAATCGGCTAAAGCAAGTTAAACTCGATGTTGACGAATTTTGGCTCACCAATGAGTTTTGCCCGCTTAAATCAATTTTAAGTTTCTATTAATGTTCCAATTAACTAAATAATGATACTTGAGCCGAGACTGAACCAAAATCAATGGGTATTCGATCTAATTCGACTCTGCTAAAGCAAGTTGAACCCGGTGTTGATAAATTTTGGCTCACCAATAAGTTTTGCCCACTTAACTCAATGGGTATTTGACCTAATGTCGACCCGGTTAAAGCGAGGTTTTGCTTACATGCTTAACTTGCTTCGACCCTATTAAAGCAAGTTGAACCCGTCAAATGGGTATTTGAGCTAATATCGACCCTGTTAAAGCAAGTTCGACCCGACGTTGACGAGTTTTTTATTACATGCTTAAATCAACGGGTATTTGACCAAATGTCGACTTGGTTAAAGCGAGCTTGACCCGACGTTGACAAGGTTTTTGCTTACACGCTTAAATCAATGGATAGAGTTTTTGCTTACACGCGTAAATCAACTGATAGAGTTTTTGCTTACACACTTAGTATTTGACATAATGTCGACCCGATTAAAGCGAGTTCGACTCGACGTTGACGAGCTTTTTGCTTACATGCTTAAATCAATAGATATTTGACCTAATTTTTTCAGTTTAAAAGAACAAGCACAAAAGTTACTATTTGGTAAAGCCACATCAACTAGAATTGTTTTATTATTAAACTTTTTATAATTCATCAAATGTTTTAGATATTTTCTCTTATGAATAAACCCAAATTTTGGGTCAGGTGCGAATTTTATCCGCTTTTGCAACTAACGAAATGGTCGGGTGTGGATTTTGTTAAAACCTCGTCCCGCTTTATCAAGTTGAATCTATCGTTAATAAAGTTTGGGTCGGGGATGAGTTTTACTCGCTTTTGTAATCAACAGATTGGGTCGCGTGTGGATTTTGTTAGAAACTCATCTCGCTTTATCATACAGTTAAGAAAAAAGTTGAATCCAGTGTTAACCATTTTTGGGTTAAGGACAAGTTTACCCGCTTTTGTAATAAATGGATCGGATCGCGTGTGAATTTTGTTATAAACTCACCCCGCTTTATCATACCAGTCAGAAAAGTTGAATCCAGTTTTACGATTTTTTGTCGCTTTGCGAGTGAACCCATATTGAACCCAAGTGGGTGTGTATTCGATCTAATTCGACTCGGTCAAAGCAAGTAGAACCCGATGTTGACACTTTTGGGGGCAAGGATGAATTTTATTCTCTTTTGTAATCATTGGATTGGGTCGAGAATGCATTTTACCCGCTTCTGTCATAAAAAAACAATTGGGTTGGGTGTGGATTTTGTTAAAAATACGACCCTCTTTATCTAATCGGTCAAGGAAAGTTGAATCAAGTGTTGACGAATCTTTTGTCGTTTTGGCCTTGAACCCAAGCCAATGCGGGTTCGATCTGATTCGACCCGTTCAAAGCAAGTAAAATCCGGTGTTGACAAATTTTGGGTTGATGTACTTATTCAAGTATTTAACTTTTAGTAAAAAATTAAATATTCTAATTCAGTTTTTAAATGAAAAAAATCACATAAAATAATGGGTTTTCAACCTGGTGTTGACGAATTTTGGGTCTAAAACGAGTTTTAAACGCTTTTGTAATTGACAGATTGGGTTGGTCTATTTAAAAACTCGCCTCGCTTGCCTTTGCTACCGTCTTGATGCCATTTAAGATTTTTTTGAAGTTAGAGTTTTCTTTTTCTTTTTTTATTCTTATGATTATTATTGTTATTATTATTAGTAGTAGTGTCATTTAAAATTTAAGTGTTTCTCACAATTGAACCCAAATTCACGGGTGTTCATGCTAATTCGACCGGATTAGAAAGACTTGAACCTAGTTGGTGATCATGAAATTTGGATCAAGAGCGAGTTTTGGCCACTTTTGTAATTGATGGGTTGGTTTAGGTGTGAATTTTGTTAAATAGTCGATCTGCTTTCCATCCAACCCGCTGCTAAATTGTAAAACAATCGATCTGATTAAAGTGGGTTGAATTCGATGTTGATGCCTTTTGGTTCTTAGAGTTAAATGAACCCAACTACACTCGGTGTGTCGAATTTTCGGTCGAGAGTGTCGGGGTGATTACCAGGTGACCATTTCATTACTAAATAAAACTTTGAGGGTCTTTTTAAATTTTTTGTTTGCTTTTGTTTGTTCAACTCTTTCCAGCCACACAAACTTCCTCTTTCCTCTCCTATCTTATCCCTTCATTTCTGTCTTCCACTCTTCCTCTTTCCCCATTTGTGCGGATCTACTTTCTCTCTCCACAAACGAGGAAGAAGGAGTCAGAAGGCGAAGAAGTGGTTTTATTCTACGATTCTCCGGATGGCGGACGAGCGGATAGAGACGGTCAGTTCTTGAAGCAGATACGAGGATACAAATGCCCAGTGGAGTCACAAATTGATTTTCCCCTACTCCAACTGTCCCAAACATCAGATCCTTCCTACTTCTCCTACTTCCAGACCAGTTCGAGCCGACCACCAGTGATCACAAATTCACTGTAAACCTTATGTCCTTCCGATAAACAACAAATAAACAAAAAATCGTTGCTCGCCCTTGGACTACTTGGTCACAACAAACACCAGTACTTACTCTTTCAGTCTCTCATGCAGTTCCTTATCCTTTCTGTGATTGTTCTGTCATGCCCATGTCTTAGTCCAGTTCCATGCTGCATGCCTCCTCTAATTCGTTGTAGGTGAACCCTGCTGCATAATGGACAACATAAGAAATAATGGCATGCCTCTGCAATTTTTAATGTAATCTGCATGTCATAGCTCTTCAAGATGAAGCTCTTAATGTAGTCCCTATAGTCGGTGCCTTTTCCTAGGATCTCAATTCACCTGTTTTTGTTTCCTTAATGTTTTGTGGTTTTATTTGTTGATCGGTTCTTTGAAATGCTGCATTTTACAGCTTGGGAACAAGTTAGGAAGAGGACACGAGCGTCAAGGGATAGCACACTTATGCCAAACCAGTTTTATGGGATGCAATGAATTTTTTTTTTATGATATCATTGCACGTGGAGTATTTGACATTTTCCAGGCATGTATTATTCCCTGTATAACTATGATAATAATAAGGGTATTTATGCATATAGAACTGTACTGAGATTTGTACATGAAAAAACGTTTCAACTCTATGATGTCTCATGGCATGTATTAGAAGTTTGCCCATTCATTTTATATTATTGATAAATGAAGCTCCAAAGTTGTAAGCTTTAGCATAAACTATAGTTGAAGTAACAATGAAAAAGGATAGGCAGAACATTATTATGCAGCAAGGGTTGTTGGTTTCATTAGTTTACATATTCCTTTTCTTTTATGGCCTATTGTTATATAATGCGACACATATCACAAACGTCCGCCCATCGCGGAGCGCGGGCTTTCCTTACTAATTGATAGTAAAACATAATGTCTAAAATTGGTAACCCCACAAAGTTCTAATTAGATAGTCTCTCTTATACTTCATATACGAAGTTAATCATAATGAAATCAAAACCAGTACGAACTATTGCAGAAGCTGCGCCGCCTCATCAATCTTGTCAAACAAGAACAGTATATCGTCGTTGCTTTGTAGTCTAGACTCGATAACGCGTCAATCTCGTCGCTTCCTCCAAACTGTAATTACCAGTGGTTGAGGGAAGTGTTGTTGCAGTACTGTTCTAGACCCAACAAAGGTAGCTTCCATCATACATACCTCGCAATTCGTCCTAGACCTCAAATTGCAGGAGTAGATACGACCATCAAGAGGATTCGTAAATGTAAGGAAGACAATTTCCGGCTTCTCCGGATGTAGACAAAGCACACAACATGTAAAAAGTACACACTTACCCAATGGTCTCAACATTAATTCATATAGTCCGCGCCAATAATGTTCGGTCTAATGCTCATCATCTTCTTCCAATCTCCAAACACTCAAGGCATACCTCGAACCACGACATAGACCTTCAACTTCAAATACAACTATGTGCATAGCACCTTGCGAGACCGCGAGAGTGGCACCTCCCTGCCCCATTGCACGCCACAATGCATGAGATACAATCATACGCCTGAGAGGTCTATCAAGGCGGAAAGGGTTACACGCAAACAAGATTTTGGGAAGCGAATAGAATTCAAAATTCAACCAAAACAACTCACCGTTCCACAAGACTACATTGGTCATTGTACTTGTCATGCTATCATCAAACTTTCTCTGCGACCATTTCCCAGACTCGGAACAAAACCTGTAGACCCGCAAATTTGAAGTTTACGCACCACGAGGAAAACATACTCGGAATAATTGATGCACAAGACTAAAATTACTACGGGACTGACAGACTAATGCTGCAAAAGATTCACCATACCCTGAATTTGACCTTTCAGGTGCTTAAGGAAGGGCAATCCACTGCTTCATAAACGGATTGCAGACCACGTAGGTTCTCCGCAATTCGGTTCTATCATGCTCGAGCAATCCTCAGAAAAGCAAGTCTTTGAAACAGTCCATGACTCTGAATCTCCGTCGAACTTTGGCAGACACAGGGATAAAGCTGAGGATGATCGAATCGGGGTCGCGTGCGGTAAGGAACAGAGATGCTGGTTGGTACCTACTCTAGTGATGTGAAATAAAGCGACAATTGAATCCACGGCTTGCAGACGGATTTGCAGAGGAAGGAGGATCTAGCGTTTGGGAGGCGAATCAGAATCTCGATGAGGAGATCGTCTCCCAATTTGCTGAGCAAATTCAGGGGAGGAGGAGGAAGGTTTCCTTCTGGACAGATCGAGCACCATTTTCTGGAGGCGGAAGTAAAAGGGAGTGAAGTGAGCGGCACATCCTGATCCAAACTGCAATTCTCGGTCATGTTCACGGCCAGATTGAAGGAAGACCCACCGCTAGAGGAAACAGTCAGACAGATGAAAGAAGAGAAGTGAAATTTAGGGTTGGAGAAGAGTGGGAAAATGCTTCAATTGCAAGACAGTAATGGGAGCAAGTTTTGAATTCAAAGATCGGGTTTCCTCTTTTTATTTGGTAGAAGATCTGGATTTCCTGATTCTGGCTGGCCAATACTATTCTTAATTGCCAGGAAAGCACTTAGTGTTTGGTTAAGTGGCTTAAACAAGGTTTAAGTGGGTGGCTAACATAGTTACTAACTACGGAATGTGCTTTGACAACCTTATGGGAGTGGTGAAAGTTGTTAAGCAACGTAATGAGGGAATTAATACAAGGAGAAGAAGATTTAAAGGTCAAGATTATCGATATTGCATCCTCACGAACATATGGAGAATCAACCCATACAATGCGAGGAAGTATGACTTCAGTTCATTCAAGATGGACGACCTGAACAAGTAAGGTGAGTAGTTAATGGGGGTAGATAGTATTTCATGAGTTATTTATTACGCATGTTATTTGAGTTGATTGATATCTTTTTATATGCTATTTATATTTGTTTTATGCAATTAAGATATTCATATTCTAGTTTCTTAAAGCACAACATCACACATTGCATTTACGAATTTATTTTTAAAAGAAGACAAAGCATGTTACTCTTTAAGTATGCTAGTTTCTATGTACCCATCGTGTGGACCATCTATTTAAGCAAGTTTGCTCAATTGATCAAGTTGATAAGTAGCTAAGTAAGAATATGTTTTAAAGAGGTTATGAACTCTTTCCTGGGTAATAAAATCACGTTTAATTATGTTGGTAATTGTGGTAATGTGATAAGTTGAGCTCGGGCCCCCTTCCGTTAAAGGTAATAAGAACATCCTTTCAAGAAAACAATATACAAGTCAATTAAATATTTTAATGCACGAGTATTACATGAGCATTTGCATTCGTTATGTATGTAGGTTTATTTTATGTATTATGTAAAGAATGTGTGGAGATTCTAAGGAAAGGGAAAAACGGCGGAGAGAAAAGAGGAGAATAATGACGAAGACTAGAGTGGGTGGCTGGGAAGAAGGGCTTAGTAATTAGTCAGTGGCAAGGATATATAGATCGGAGAGACATATTGGTTTTGATGAGTTTTCCGGTCCAAATCGAATACTATCTCAATTCAGCCAGACCGAACCAAAATATAATTTGGTTCGAAATCGGTTGCATTATTGGGACTACTTAGCATACGAGTATGTTATTGTTTGGTTCGGGGTGAACCAAACGGATGCACACCTTAGGACCAACTAGGCATCACCTGATTCAAAAAAAAATTCCTTCCCTATATATATAATATATGTAACATTGGAAAACGAGGGAGGAGATATAGAGGTCACGTCCATCATGATACTCTGCTCATGAACTTCATAATTCTAGCAGGGAGTTGTTCTTCGTTTTTTCCTTGATTTAATAAAACTATTTCATCATTATGATTTTTGTTTTTTTTGTTTAGGTGATAATTTCATAAAAATCATAGAAATTGACAATCAGTAACAGAAACGTGTTTAGTTATTTCTCTGTACCTCTTTTAGTATCAATTTTGAGACCAAGACAAAAAAAAAGAGGAAATAATTGAAGGGATAGTGTGGCATGATGATTTATGAGAAATGATAAACACAACCTCTTATGGTGTGCACAAAGATTCATTGCTTCTTAGTAGTTCTTGAAATTAATTATGATTTAAGAATTTTGCATATATGCCTGAAGTCTCGAGTTCGAATCTCGGTGAACACTTAGTTTGGTTTTTTCGTTTTTTAATGCAGAGATCGGGTGAAGGGCATTTTGGTAAATGGCCAAAAACGCGGTGGCATGGGCGTGTAATATCAGCGAAACCCTAGGGGCAATTTGGACATTTGGAAACACATATAAATGTCTTAAACGAGAAACGAAACCCTAATTTTCTAATTCGACCGCCGCTAGCCTACCCTCTCGCCTCTCTCACTCGTTTTTGCTTCCCTAAACCAGAAACCCTCTGGTTTCTCATCCCACAATCGCCGCCATCTCTCTTCTCCCCACTCTCCTTCTTCTTCTTCTTCTCTCCAGCGAAACAAAAGCTAAACCCTAGCCAAACCGAAACCCTAATCCTAGAGATCAGCGGTGGCCGCCGCCCTAAACCGTCGCCTCTCTCTCTCTCGGCTCTTCTCTTCTAGCAACCCAAACCCTAGGCGCCTTACCTTCCTCTTTGTGGTGATCTGGATCGGAAAGTGATCTCGGCAACGAAGAAGAAGAGAGAAAGGCAGAGAAGAGAGAGAGAGAGAGAGAGAGAGAGAGAGAGTGAGAGGGAAAGTTTGTTATGGATTTCTTCAGTGACCGTTAGACTGTTACAGCTGTACCTATATACTATTGGCCATTTACACTTATGGTCCTTGTACTTCTTTCCTTTACATTCTAGTACACGTGTTACAACTCCCTCGTCCTTCAGAAATTGACTTGTCCTCAAGTCTCAAATTCAGGAAAACGCTGCTTAAACTCATCCAAGTACTCTCATGTCGCATCATCCTCAGTCTGATGAGTCCATTGAACCAAGACCTGAGTTGCTGCTGCATTTCTTCTAGCAACCACCCTTCTTGCCAAGATGACAGCAGGTTCCACCTTCAACTCACCCTGATCATCCATTTCTGGCAAAGCAGGTTGAGCCGTCAATTGTCTTCCTCGAGCACGTTTCAACAAAGACACATGGAAAACTGGGTGAATAACAGACCCCTGAGGAAGCTTGAGCCTATAAGCAACACTGCCAATCTTTTTCTCAATCTCAAATGGCCCATAAAACTTGGGAGACAGCTTCTGATTCGACCTCGTAGCCACAGAAGATTGTCTATAGGGTCTCAGCTTCAGATACACCCACTCCTGCTCCTGAAAAACCCTCTCAGTCCTGTGTGCATCCGCCATCTGCTTCTGCCTGTTCTGGGCCTTAGCAAGATTAGCTCTGAGAATCCCAACCAACCTTTGCTGCTGGTGTAATCTATCAGCTACAGCAGCAACAGATGTAGATAGTGGATTGGTGACTGAGAACTGAGCTGGAGAGTATCCATACAATGCTTCAAAGGGAGAACCCTACAAGCTGTTATGGTAGTTGGTATTGTACCACCACTCAGCTAATGTCACCCAATTAGCCCACTGTTGAGGATTATGATGAACCATACCTCGCAAATACTCCTCTAAGCATCTGTTAACCCTCTCAGTCTGGCCATCTGACTGAGGGTGATAAGCAGTAGAGTAGTGAAGTCGAACCCCTTGCAATTGGAAGAGAGTGGACCAAAAGGTGCTTGTAAATAGGGAATCTCTGTCTGACACAATGGTCTGGGGTAAACCATGGAGTTTGAACACTCCATCAAAGAAAACCTGGGCCACAGACTTAGCAGTATAGGGTTTTGACAAGATGAAAAAATGACTGTACTTGGAGAAACGGTCCACCACTACAAACACTGCCTCCTTCCCTTGGGATTTAGGCAATCCCTCTATGAAATCCATGGAGATGTGCTTCCAAGCCTGGTCTGGAATAGGCAATGGTTGCAACAACCCTGGATAAGGTACATTTTCAGTCTTGCAACGTTGACATACATCACACTCCTGCACAAACAACTTCAAATCATGTTTGAGGCCTGGCCACCAGAAATATCTCTTCAAACGCTGATAGTTGGCCTGCAACCCAGAATGGCCACCAATAGGGGACTCATGGAAGAGTTGCATCAACTGCTTCCTCATATTACCAGCAGCTCCAACATACAATGCTGCTTTGTGGTACAGCAGCCCTTGCTTCACAGTGTAGATCTTAGGTCCTACCACTGGAACTGAGGCCTCCATCAACAGGTCCTGTACTGCATTATCCCCTGCATAGGTCAATTCAATCTCAGCCAACCAAGAAGGTAGTACCCCTGTAATTGCCTGACACTGGCCCTGCTTAGACAACTGTGGATGGCGAGACAGGGCATCTGCAACTTGATTGAACTTGCCCTGTCTGTAACGAATCTCAAAATCCAAGCCTAACAGCTTGATCAATCCCTTCTTCTGAATTTGAGTGTGAATCTTTTGACCAAGTAAGTGTTTGAGACTTTCATGATCTGTCAGAATCACAAATCTCCTTCCTTCTAAGTAGTGTCTCCACTTAGTCACAGCAATCAACACAGCCAAGTATTCCTTTTCATACGTAGAGAGCCCTTGCTTCCTTGGCCCCAACCCCTGACTATGGTAAGCCAATGGTCTCCCATCTTGAGACAAGACAGCCCCTATACCAATGTCACTAGCATCAGTCTCCAACACAAAAGGCTTGTTAAAATCAGGCAGAGCTAATACTGGTGCCTGCACCATTGCCAACTTCAAAACTTCAAAAGCACCTTGTGCTGCCTCAGACCACTTAAAGCAGTCCTTCTTTAATAAATCTGTCAAGGGTTTGGCTAAGATACTATAATTCCTCACAAATTTCCTATAGTATCCAGTTAGACCTAGGAATCCTCTTAACTCTTTAATGCTCTTAGGGACTGGCCATGCTACCATTGCCTCTACCTTGCTGGGATCAGTGGACACCCCTTCTTGATTGATGACATGACCCAGGTAGTCAACCTGAGTTTGGCCAAAGGAACACTTAGAAGGCTTAGCATACAGGGTGTGTTCCCTCAAGATGTTAAGAGTGATTTCCAGATGCTTCTTATGACTCTCCTGATCAGGGCTGTACACCAATATGTCGTCAAAGAACACCAGAATAAACTGGCGCAGATGTGGAGCAAAAATCTGATTCATTAGAGCTTGGAAAGTAGCTGGGGCGTTTGTCAAGCCAAAAGGCATTACCCTAAACTCATAGTGGCCCTGATGAGTCCTAAAAGCTGTCTTATACTGATCAGGTGGATGCATCCTAATCTGATGATACCCAGACAAAAGATCCAGCTTAGTGAAGAACTTGGAACCCTTCAATTCATCCAACAAGTCATCAATTACAGGAATGGGAAACTTATCTTTGATGGTGAGGGAATTGAGCTGTCTGTAGTCAACACAGAACCTCCATGATCCATCTTTCTTGAGTACTAAGAGAACTGGTGATGCAAATGGACTCCTGCTGGGTTGAATGTACTGTGCTTCCATCATCTCCTTGACTAACCTGTCCATTTCATTTTTCTGAGGTATGGAATAACGATATGGCCTAAGGTTGACAGGCTGAGTGTTAGGCTGCAAAGGAATAGTGTGATCACAATCCCTAGAAGGAGGAAGGGTTGTAGGTTTACCAAATACATCCTGGAATTCCTTCAACACTGGTTCCAGGAACTCAGGAACCTTTCCTGGATTTGCAGCCTCAATAGAAATACTGAACAAATGACCCACCAGAGTTGCCTTGGTCTTTTTAAGCATCTTATGGAGATTCTTGCCTGAGATAACCTTGCATTGAGCCATATCCTGTATCCCTTGCAGTGCTACCTCTTGACCACCCCACTCAAAGAACAATTGTAAGTTCACAAAATCAAACTTCACTGGGCTAATGGTCTTCAACCAATCCAGCCCCAACACTATGTCATTCGTTCCCAAATTCAGTATTCTCATATCAAAAGTAAACCTCTGATCCTGCATCTCCCAACAAAAATCCTTGCAAATCATAGTGCTCAACAATACTGTGCCATCAGCTAGCTTAACCCGCAAAGGTGTAGCAGCCTGCACAATTTTGCATTTCAATTCCACCGCCTTCTTCTCACTTAGGAACGTGTGTGTACTACCTGTATCAATCAACACATATACCTTTTCCTTCCTCACCTTCCCCTTCACAATCAGTGAGCTAGAAAGTCCCCCACTGCTCAATGCCTGCATAGAAACCTCCTCCAACTCTGGCTGCTGTTCCTTAGCACAAATTTCCTCCATATCATCATCATCTAACACACTCCAATCTTCAGGAGCTAACACTTCTCCATCATCAGCCTGTATAGCATTCAACTGTTTTTTGGTGTCACATACATGGCCAAAATAGTACCTGTCACCACACTTATAGCACGCCCCTTTTGCAAAATTGGACCTGTTGTTGGCCTGAACTGGTGTCTTCCCCACTGGATTAGAACGACCACCAGCTCCTTCCCACTTCCTAGGCTGGTGACTGGAGCTCGGACCCACTGGTTGAGCCATCCTCATACCACCATTAGACCCTAATCTCCATTTCCTCCTTCTGGCTTCATTTGATTCTTCCTCCAACTGAGCTAGTTGAAACGCATGAGACAACGTTACTGGCTGCCACATCTTAATCACTGGCCTGATTTCTTCCTCCAGGCCACTCACAAAACTGGAAATGAAATACTGTTCCCCCAAAGCAGGATTGTATCGAACCATTTGATACTTCAATTCTTCGAATTTCTCCTGGTATTCGAGTAAAGACCCCTTCTGGCGCAATTTATTAAATTCCTCCACAATGCTCCCAAATTCCCGATCACCAAAACGATGGCACAAATCAGTCACGAACTCCTCCCAGATCCATTCACGATGCTCGATCTTCCATCCTTCGAACCAAATGTCCGGACGACGATCGAAATAGATCGAAGCCATTCGAACCTTCTGATCCTCAGGAACAGTGTAAATATCGAACAATTTCTCACACTTGCGAATCCAATCCATCGGATTATCACCGCGAAACTGAGGAAATTCAATGCGCGGCAGCTGAATGTTCTGATTATTACCTCGAATTTGGCCTAGATTTGGTCCTTGCTCCACCTTTTGAACAAACTGTACTCCTCCCCGCGGCGGTTGAACATTCACCGCACCCCGTGGAGCAACCGGCAGAGGCAGAATTCCGCGACCTTCATGACGAGCTACCTGCTGATCGCCGGAGACCTCCGGTCTTGCCTGAAGAGTCTCCAACCTGCGAAGGATTTCCTGCATACTCTGGTCAATCTGCGCAAACCGAGCCACAGAACGATCCTCCATGCCGTCCAACCTCGTCGTTAGCACCGCGAACTGTTGCGAATGCCCCTCCGAACGAGCCATTAGCTCTTGGAGCTGCGTCGACTGAATCCGATTTTGATCCTCCAATGTCGCGATCTGAGTGATGAACGCGGATTCGGCCTCCATTGTACGCGTAGAAAACGAACTCAGACGATCGTCGAGCTGACGCACCGTCGTAGCCATGGCCGAGATATGGCTCTGATACCAATTTGTGGTGATCTGGATCGGAAAGTGATCTCGGCAACGAAGAAGAAGAGAGAAAGGCAGAGAAGAGAGAGAGAGAGAGAGAGAGAGAGAGAGAGAGAGAGAGAGAGAGAGTGAGAGGGAAAGTTTGTTATGGATTTCTTCAGTGACCGTTAGACTGTTACAGCTGTACCTATATACTATTGGCCATTTACACTTATGGTCCTTGTACTTCTTTCCTTTACATTCTAGTACACGTGTTACACTCTTCAATCGAACACCAAAACCCAGACCCTTCTCTCTTCCTCAACGAGCCCACCGCCACCTCCTTCTTTTTCTCCTCGTCTCAACAATCAAAATCCCAAAAACGAAATCAAACCCCCCTCTGACCTCGTTCTTCTTTCTTCTACCGAGAAAGACAAACCAAGGGTAGTCAAGGGTCCCTGCCCTCTTCCGATCTACTTCTCCTCTCTCACCCGTCGTCGACGTCACTCTTTCGATGAAGGTAAAATCGACATGCATGGCTTCTCATTCCTATTTTTCTGATTTTTTTTTACTTTCAATGGGGATTCTGACTTCTTTTGGTTTGGATTTGGTCGGCGGCGAGACCCTGCCGGCGACGACCTTCGTCTCAACAAAGGAGAGGTAAGATTTCGATCATAATTCAAGTTAATCTGTTATTTTTATTTTAGTTTTTTTATTAAAATCTACTTAATCTAATTCGAAATCTTATTCTTGTTCTTTGTAGGTTTGGATGAGAAACCAGATCTGGGTGAGGTTTCCTAAACTCTGATTCTAATATGCTAAAGGGGGTTTAGCTAAAAAAAGGGGTTTATTGCAAATTTGAGAATGATCCATAGATCTGAGTTTGGGGGGAAAATGGTTGTGTTTGTGATTCTGAATATGAACTTATGGATATCATTTTTGGGTTATTCTGTGTCGGAAGTTTTGTAGATGGGTTTGTGATGATTATGTGAGATTTAGTTTTTATTCCATACGCATGATCTATTTTTGTCTATGTGCAGTCATGGACTATTTTTGTCTATGTGCAGTCATGGAAATGACATAAATTAAGCAAGAAAGTACATACCATTATGGAAATGGTAAATAGAAATACAACAAGTAAATGGCAGCAATAAGTAATTTGGAATAAGCTTAACATAACTACAGGTTAGTTTAACTCTAGTTAATAAATAAAATGTGCTTGGAATAAGTAATGGAATGGAAAAGTAAAGTAAAGCTGAATGGAGGAGACTAGAACAATAAATCTGGGATCGGTCATTTTCAATCACTCTTTTAAATCAATTGGATCATGTAGTTTGATTGGAGATTCATTTTTTTCTTAAAACAATTGTAGGATTTAATTTATTATGTGATAATAATAAGAATAATGACAATAACAGTGGTGATGGGATCAATATATTTAGCTTGACCAGTAGAATAGAGTAGTAACTATGAAGAAAAGAGCCATAGAGGAAGCCATGTTGGTAAAAGTGGATTGATGATTAACCTTTACAAGCTTTCCTGTACTTCCGCTCGCCTGGAAACCTTCAGCTTCTATTACAAGGAAAATAAAAATGAAGAATAGTGTTTCTCTCTCTCTATTTTCCCAGAACCGACTAAAAAGAGAAAGAACTCTAAAATGACAAGAAGTGAAAGTATTTCCCCAGTGTTTCCCCCTTCTGAAAAGCTGTCCCCTTCTCTTGAAAATTGAGCCTGCTTTTATAGAAAAAGAGGCAGTGGTTTCTGGGTTCGGTCGAACCAGTTCTGGTTCGACCAGTCCGTCTGGTGGAAAAAATCCCAAGTTACACATGTTTTTAAAAAAAAATCTCAAAATACACACGTTATGAAAATAATTCCCAATCTACGTTAGTTTGGGCCATCACCGCTGTCGACGAAGACAGTGATTGCATCACTGTTGTCGACGAAGACAGTGATTGCATCACCGCTGTCGACGAAAACAGTGATTGCATCACTGCAGTACACGGCCGCGGTGAAGGCCTGACCTGCGTCGAAACTTTAAACAAACGTAACTTTGTGCTCGGTTATCCGATCGTAGCGAAATTTCTTTTGATTCCGCATAATTTTTCGAGATCTTGCAAGTCGCAAATGGCCGTAGGCGGTTTGGTCCCGCCTTCGTCTCGAAAATATGTCGTTTGCTACCCCGAACGAGCCTTTTTTCGATTTCGTCAAACTTTGAATGACCATAACTTTGTGCTCCACAATCCGAAAATCATGAATTTTTTTTTATTTCGCATAACTTTTTAAGGACTACAATATTTAGTACGAGAGAATTTTCAAAAAATAAATTATTTATGGATATAAGGGGTTTTGGGAATAACTTTACCTTCCTTTTCAGGAATCCAAGTACATTCCGAAAATATGTCTATGATAAAAATTGTAGTCCTTAAAAAGTTATGCGAAATAAAAAAAAAAATCATGATTTTTGGATTGTGGAGCACAAAGTTATGGTCGTTCAAAGTTTGACGAAATCGAAAAAAGGCTCGTTCGGGTAGCAAATGACATATTTTCGAGACGAAGGCGGGACCAAACCGCCTACGGCCATTTGCGGCTTGCAAGATCTCAAAAAATTATGCGGAGTCAAAAAAAATTTCGCTATGATCGGATAACCGAGCACAAAGTTACGTTTGTTTAAAGTTTCGACGCAGGTCAGGCCTTCACCGCGGCCGTGTACAGCAGTGATGCAATCACTGTCTTCGTCGACAACAGTGATGCAATCACTGTCTTCGTCAACAGCGGTGATGGCCCAAACTAACGTAGATTGGGAATTATTTTCATAACGTGTGTATTTTGAGAATTTTTTTTAAAAACATGTGTAACTTGGGATTTTTTCCCCGTCTGGTTGGGCCTTTTCTGGGCTGGTCAGGATCTGAACCATGAGGTCTTGGGCCTGACTGTGGGCTATGACCTTCTAGGCCGAGTTGGGCTCTTTCAATCTGGGCCAGGAGTTTGGACTGACTGATTTTTCTTCTTAGCTTTGCAGGTCCAAGGTTGATTTCCTTTAAAGGAGATGGTGGAGATGGTGGATAAAGCCTGAAACTTATTGAACACATTGTAATTCTCATGCAATAATTATGACTTGTTATTCTGATGCTAATTGTCAGTTAACAATAATTTTAATACAACGTGCTTCTTTATTATTATTTGTGTTGTGCTAAAACTGAGATTGGAAGCCAATCGATCCTATTAGATCTACCGGAATCGAATTCGAATAATTTGTACAATCGTTGATATTTTAGATTCGCAATGGTCAATCTAAACATTATCTTGAAATTAGAATTTTTAGTTGGATAATTTACCCGGACAAAATGAGGTGTCTACAGCCATATTAATTGTAACAATTAATGTTGTTTAAGTTGGGCCTTATGGATATTGATTTTAGGCCCAAAAACCACACAACTGACGCCTATGTCAAGTTTTTATCTTTCTCTGCAAATGTAGCCATAGTCGTAGTTTGGAGCTCTCGCTAAACCTCCATAGGAGTAGGAGTAGGACTAACTTAATTTAGTTTTCATTCCCAAAACCATCAATCAAACACCCTCGTTCGAACTTTGTTTGAAGAGGTTTGAGCCGTGTCTTAGTAATTGTTGGCCAAAGAAGTCAAAGGTGCAATTAATCTCAATTAAACGCAAGTTTTCTCGCCGAAAACAAAATTGGCACACCTGGTGGGACATTGTGTTTGATCTGATGGCTCTAAGACAGAGGCAGCAAGAATGTGATCTCTCGCCTGGGTTTGTGATGAAGCAAGTGGCTGAGTTTGAATTTGGCCAAGACACAGAAGGCGTTGCCGGAAACAATGGCATGGCGGAGACTTTGCCACCGACGGCACAAAACGTTCATTTAACCACCAACGTCATGCTACTTCACCAGATGGTGGAGGAAAACCGCAAGATGATGGTCGAGAACCGTCAATCCTTGGAGGATAACCGCCAAGTGATTGTGGAGAACCTAAACTTCATGAAGGATACCTTTACGAGAAGTACCCATAAGGTAAGTTCTCAAATTAAGTCTCTTAATTCTCGTCTTTATATGTGTTTGATTCAACTTGTTGAGTTGCTTGATAAAAATAGAAGTGATTTTAATGAGTTGACACAGCTATTAACTAGTGGTCGGAATGGCCAACTATGGAAGGAGAGCTTGTCAGCGTCAGGACAATCCAGCCACCCCTTCAACGTGAGAGTTGTTGTGAGAGGTCTGTCTCCTCATTCAACACCCACGAGGGGGAGGTGGAGTTCAACAACCCATTCTAGATATAAGACCATCTAGGACCCATATCGATGAAGTAGGTGGTGGTGTTTCATTGAAACTGGACCAAGTACCACCTTCTTCTCGCCCACCCTTATTGCCACCCCTAGTGAGTAAGCAAGGAGCATATTCTAATGGTCTCAAATCACCTAGAGCCCAGCAAGGGGAGCACGAAAGTTTACCACTCCACAAGATGAAACCGATAAGTCCATCTGGGGGGCATGTGGTGTCCAAGAAGTCATATCAATCACAAACCACACATGCTTGTGATAAGCATACGAATATGGCCAAGTCTGGAAAGGGGGCATGCCTTTAAACACTGGTAGTGGACATGGGGGCATATCTAACAAGTCACGAAATGAAAAAGCCATAAAAATTATTGTAGGCTTGAAAATTTATCCAAGTATGGACAAGACATGTCCAACAAGCCACATGATGTCCAAACCACACATCCATGTGATAAGCATGCTAGTTTGGCTAAGTCTGAACAGAGGGACATGTCACGCACCATGAATAATGGAGTAGGGGGCATGTCCGGGAAGACACAACAGGTCCAATCGACCCATGGTTTTTGTAAGTGTAAAAATATGATTAAGTCTGGACAAGGGAGCATGCAACAAATCACTAGAGATGGGGGCAAGTCCAACAAGGAAATACATGAAAAAGCCATACATGCTTGTGATAAGCATGCTAATATGGCTAATTCTGGAAGAGGGGTCATGTCGCCAACCACACAAAGTGGACGTAGAGGCATACCCAACAAGACAATATGTAAGGTTACAAAGGGTTGTCATGTGCCTGATAATTTAGCTAAGTATGGACTAGGTGGCATGTCACCCGCCATGGATAATGGAGTGGGATGCATGTATAATAAGTCACAAAGAGTCCAAGCCACACATGCTTGTGACAAGCATCAAAATTTGGCTAAGTACGAACAGGGGGACAAGTCCATGTACATGAGTAATAGGTCCTTGTCACCAATCCCAAAGGGTGGACATGGGGGCATGTATAAGAAGTCACAATACAACCAATTCAAACATGACTGCACAACGAACCACGGGTGGTTGTGTGCTAAGTGTAGATGCCAACAAGGTTCAGATGTTGGAAGACAAAGTCAAATGGACCAAATGAGTGGTAGCCAACTTGTCAAGTCTAGACATCATCTCCAACAATATGAGGATAGTAAGAATGTCTCAACCATGAGGAAACCAAGGCAGAAGAAAACTCATGTTTCTCTTGACATGTCAAGTAATGTAGCTAAGGCCAAGGAGCATGGGATTCCCATGTAAGGTCACCAAGGCTAGACATGCCGACCATGTGCTACCCACTAATAAGCTAGAAAATTCAAATTTTACGTATGGAGAGTCATGTCCCATGGAGGAAAAGAGGCATCTGGTCTATGGATGGCTTGCCTGCTTCAATCTATAGACTTGGCAGTGGGTGTACACCTTTGGCGCATTAGTTTTTCCCAAAGGTAATTGAGAGCAGTGGAGTCTGTCACTTCTTGCCATATAAAATCAAAAAAATTATATTTTATAATAATAACAATAGCCAACAATGGCTAAAAAAATGATATCAAAATAAAAAGAATCGAGTCGGAGTCATTAGATTTTGAAGTAAGGATCTTACCACTAAGTTGTTGGGATGACTTGGCATGGATTTTTCGTGTCGTCTGGCCCCAATAGCCATGTACTTAGTACAAAATGGTTGTGTCATGAGAGCATGTTGGTCTAGAGTTAGTGATAAGTGTGGAACAAAATAAAGAGATAGCTGGCTACAATAGAGTGTCTCTATGACGTGGCCACAAGAGAGGAAAAAATATTATAAGTAGGATAGGTGGCCAAGTGAGTCAGTGAGAGGGCAAGATGCCTTTTCCTAGATATGGAGATATCCCAATACCCGTAACAAAAAAATCGAAGCAGGTGAAAGGGGTGGTGGCTCTATGTGATTAAGCCAGATTTGGCTAAGGTTGGGGGCAATGAGTATGAGAATTTTTAGGCTAAATCGCAAGTTTGGTCACTTGAATTACTAGTAAAATTCACATTAGCCACTAGAATTACTTTATTCCATCCGTAGTCACTTAAATTAGGTTAACAGTCCAAGTTTGGTCACTGACGTTAGTCTCCGTTAACTTTTTCTGATGTGGCAGCCAACTCTAATAGTTGTCCGTTAAATGAGTGATGTGGCAATTAAAAAATAATAAAATATATTTATTTTTTATTTTCCAGTTAATAATTTTAAATTAAAGAAAGAAATCCTAATTTTTTTAATTTACATCGCCACACCATTCCTCTCCACCGATGTCGTAAGTAATACATCCGGTACGCCGGGCCGATTTTCCTCACCACCGAGATCTTGATCTCTGCTCTCAACCTCGAGTTCGGCACCACCCACGACAACTGCTTCCTGTACGCCTCCTCGTACAATTGGAGGCGGGTGGTCACCGTTTACCGGGAGAACGCGTTCGGAATCGATTCCTCCGATGAGTTGACTCTTCTCTCCAACGCATTGCACGAAGTCGAGGCTGAAATAGAGCACCGAGTAGTACTTCCTCTGTTTCTGCCATCGAATTCTTCAAACGTCGTCGTTCAATATGAGCTGATAAAGGTTATCAATTCGGTTCAATCTCGGGTGTTCATTGTCCTTCGATCTTCCCTTCCCGTGGCAGTTGATTTCTTCCGGGAAGCAAAGAAGTTGGACTCAACGGAATGGACACGGCGTGGATTTTAACGGCTAGAGTGGCAGAGTATCTCGACTCTGTCGATCCCTCTGCTCTCTACTCCATCGAAGGAGCTCTAGGAATCAGAACCCATCGTACAGAATCTTCCACCTCGTTTCGTGAATTCAAACCTCAATTCGGTAGGAAATTCAGGCTCAATTACCCAGATGATCATTAACTCCGAACCCAGCTTCCACGCTCTGCAAACTCATGACAGGATTTCAATTATCGGACGAGCTTTAGAAAAGAAGATGGCGAGTGAGAACAAATTGTTGGAGAACATATTGGAAAGCAAATTCATTGGTTTAACCGGCCGGATTGAGTTCAGGGATGGCGGGTTGGTGTCGCCGGAGGAAAATGCTCTAGGGATTGTCAATGTCGTGGGAAATGGGTACAAGAAGCTGGACTTTTGTGGGCCGCCGGAGATGAATTCCGGTAAACAGAAGCAAGGAGGTCCGGTGACGTGGCCAGGGGACCCACTGAATCTTAATGGTGATTAATCACCAGAAATTCAACACGGCGTTCGAGGAGGTGTACAGGAAGTGGTCGTCGTCGGTGGTGCCGGACTCGAGGTTGAGAGACGAGATCAAGATCTCGGTGGCGAGGAAAATTGGCCCGGCGTACAGAGGTTTTACGAGTGGCATTGGTGGAGAGGAACGGTCTGGCGATGGAAATTAAAAGAATTAGGATTTATTTTTTTAACTAATAATAATTAGGGATTTTTTTCAGAAATAGCAGCTTTTAAAAAAAATTACAAAAATAGCACCCAGTCCAAAGAAATTACAAAAATAGCACCCTTTTTTAAAAACCGCATGCCCCTGGTGCGGTTTAAGATTCTGGGCCAAAACCGCATCTTGGCCATGCGGTTCTGGGTCTGACCTAACAGAACCGCATGACCTAGGTGCGGTTCTTGGGCTGATCTAGCAAGACCGCATTTTGGGGATGCGGTTTTGTTTCTCCAAAACAAACCGCACCTCCAAAGTGCGGTTTTGCCCACAAACCGCACCCCCCCCCATGCGGTTTGTGTGTCGTAATTATTTTGCGACATCAAAATGTTGCCATGCAGGTTGACAGACATGGGGCTGCATGGTAGATGAAAACCGCACCCTCCCCATGCAGTTTTCATTGATGATTTTGCCTATAAAAGACATCCCGGAAAACCTCTTCTCTTCACACCTCTCCTTCTCCCTTTTCAATTTTCTATTGTAGCTCCCTACTTCTTTAGTGTTTTAGCGGTTAACGTTAACTCGTAAGTTTATTTTGTATTACTTTTTATTGTGATTTGTGATTTTTATGATATTAACTGAACTACGGTTTTTTTGCAGATGGCATTCCAATAGTTCACGCTTGGGTTACGGTGGAATGGTTACAGGGAAGAGACTGGAAAGGGGGTCACCTACGTTGGTGGCAATTTTCAGAAAATAAAGGTTGCTACTAGACCAATGCTTGAAGACATCTATCAAATGTGTACTAACGTTACTTGCATGGACGGCACGAGAAGATTTGATCGTATGGTGTACCGATATCCAAACAGAGAAGGCGGGTCGTTGTGGCACGAGGAATATCTCATAACCACTCAGGATGAAGTAGATGCCATACTTGAATATCTCATAACCAATAAGACAATAATGAAACCACAATAAGCTAAAACATAAGGGAAATTGTCTTATGAAAATCATGATGGGGTATGGGAAGTTTACCTACAACCATAAGCTTCGAGTCTTAGGGGATGATCGGGACCCCAATTCCTGTCGGGACATTTGAGCGGTGCAATCCATGGCAGATGCTCCCAAGCCCAAAATTGGACGATGAACATTGTGCCGCCGACCTCCCTCACATCTTTGAGAGATGCATTGCACAAATGGTGGTAGATATTAGCTAGGCAAGCGGATGCCCAGCTCAACTCCCCCATCTCATCCCAACTACCAAGGAGGATCCTAAGCCATCCACAGCTAATTAAATTGCTCTATTTTTTGGAGAAGAACACTCCTCCGATCATGCCTATGAGATAGACACGAGCATATCTTTCCTTCTCTAGCTCCGGACTTTCCTCGGTTAGGGGCACCCCATTTTTGGCAGGATCGTGATGGTCCCTAAAATACTTCGTCAACCAAGTGATTGATACTTGGTGTTTCCTCAATGGTGGCAATCGATCCGTGGCATCAATGCTCCCCTTGATTGGTACTTTCACCCCCAAAACACTGTGGATGAAATGCTGCCAACCGGTCATACCGTCACGATCCTCGGGGGGGGGGGGGGGGGATGATCACTCACACACTGCTTTGCCATCGATGGGCAGATGGGTTAGGATGGCGACGTCCGTTAGCGTGATGGTGCACTCTCCTTCGCGAAAGTTGAAACAATGTGTCTCCTTTCTCCATCTCTCCACCAATGCGGTGATTAGTTGGCGATCGACTTTTATGCCTACAAAATGCCTAATCGACTCCAACTATGCCCTTTTGAGAAAGGGCAAGATAACTAGGTTCCATGGGAGCACATTGGTCGTACCCCTGTAGCGGAGTATTTGTTGTGCCTCCTAGCGAAAATTTCCACGTTATTTATGATATATTAGTAACTGTTTTTTCTTATAACTAAATTAATTAAAATTAATGATTTAATTTCAACTATAATTTTATTATAATTATATTATTAACAATCAAATTTAAATAATTGATGGTTTTTTCCAAGATATATACATATTATCATAAAACAAACATACTCAATTAATTGACATAAATAACATTCTAAATAAATAATAATTTAAAGAGATACATACATATTCAAACATTTTAAATTAATAAAATTTATTTTGTACACATAAACATAAATCGTATTGGTTGTTTGGTAAATAATTTAATCGTATTGGTTGTTTTAAATAACTTAATCGAATACAATGAAACACTCGTTAGACTCTTAGAAGAGGTATACATCTTAGAAACACAACCTTTTTGACAGGAAATGGGAGGATCATGATAATCGCTTAAAACCTCATTTCTTTAGACGTGCATCTCTCTATAAAGAGTCGAAGTAAGTGACGCTATGTATTCGATTAAATTAATGAAAACAACCAATACGATTAAATTATTTCAAATTTATTTTATATTCCACTAAGTACATTAGCAAAATAAAAGAAAGACAAATGATGAAGAATTGTATGTACCTCGTGATCGTTCCAAAAATCCCTTGAACGATGGTTGGGTTGGTCGTACAAGTCGGTTGGATCAATAGGTCCTTCATCCAAATAATACCGTTGGTTGTATATGTCCACGTCATCCCCAACCTACGATAAAATAACAACAAGGTTAGTACATATAATAATTAAAAAGCTTATAAACACAACAAAAATTGACCAGAATAATGAGTACGTACCGCTTGAAATTCATCATAATCAACTCCTTCTCCTTGGAACCACTCGTCCATTTTTTGCGAAAGTCTGACAGAAATTCGGCGAGTTTTGAGGGAAAACCAAAGAAATGTTTTCTGATGGCATATTGGACTTAGCCGCAACCAACAGACCACTATTTCCTAGCCTTTTGGGAGGGAGGGGGTAGAGAGATGATTTTAGAGAGAGAGTGAAGAATGGGTTGTGGTGTGAAGAAATGAGGGGGTGGGGGGGTATTTATATTATTCAGACTGCACCCTCCAGGGGCGGTCTGGTAATTTTGCACTCAATGAAACTGCATCAGGAGGGTGCGGTTTCCGTTTCTCGAGGCGCTGATCGCAGCAGGCAGGTGCGTTCTTCGATCCATGACGCGGATCGCTGAGGTGGCGTGCGGTCCGCCGTTGGATTTCCGCCTTATCCAACGGTCTTGAAGGCCGCTCCGGAGGAAACACAAACCGCAGCTTCCTAGTGTGGTTTCCTGGTTGACGTGGCACAGACCGCATCTTTAAGGTGCGGTCTATAAATAAAACGCACCTGTAGGGTGTGGTTTATTTATAAAATGCACCGTGAAGGTGCGGTTTCATAAAAATGGTGTTATTTTTATAATTTTTTTAAAGGTGCTATTATTGGAAAAATCCATAATAATTAGCTGGAAAATAAAAAATAATTATATTTTATTATTTTATTATTTTTTAATTTCCACATCACTCATTTAACAGTCAACTATTAGAGTTGACCGCCATATCAGCAAAAGTTAACGGAGACTAACGGTCAGTGACCAAACTTGGACTATTATCCTAATTTAAGTGACTACAAATGAAATAAAGTAATTCTAGTGGCTAACGTGAATTTTACTAGTAATTCAAGTGACCAAACTTATAATTTAGCCGAATTTTTAAGTTGAGATATAAATTAGGTTCAACTATTTAGCCCATAATTCTTATGCACTAAGTAGTTGGGGGGCATTTGTTTACACCATAAAATTATTTTGTACCACATTGGTGAGTTGCAAGATAATCAATGAGTTTATAAGGCCATATTAATTGTAACAATTAATGTTATTTAAGTTGGGCCTTATGAATATTGATTTTAGGCCCAAAACCACACAAGTGACGCCTATGTCAAGTTTTTATCTTTCTCTGCAAATGTAGTCATAGTCGTAGTTTGGAGCTCTCGCTGGACCTCCATAGGAGTAGGAGTAACTTAATTTAGTTTTCATTCCCAAATATATCAATCAAACACGCTTGTTCGAACTTTGTTTAAAGAGGTTTAAGTTGTGTCTTAGTAATCGTTGTCCAAAGTAGTCAAAGTTGCAATCAATCTCAATTCAACGCAAGTTTTCTCGTCAGAAAACAGAAAAGGAACGAATTAATCACGACTTTTTGCGACGGGATTAGTGAGGCACCAAATTGTAATTTTACCATCAAAATCTAAGGACTTATTTGTAAAAAAAAAATTAGGTACTAAATTGTAAGAAAAAATAATTTTGGGTACCAAAATGTAATTTATAAAAAAGTTGTGTCTAGTGTGTAAATTAGGGCTGGCCCACTAACTCGACTTGTCCCGACCAGTCTCATCCCTCAAGGGTGAGAACGGGTCAAGCAAGAAACAGCAATGGGACATGACAGTTATACATCTTGACCCTTCAGGTACGGATCAGACAGAGTCAGAGACGGGACATGGCAAGTCCTAAGAGAACCTACTTGGATTGGATGTAGGCTTGGCAACGGGTCGGATCGGGGGCAGGGAGGGGCTATCCGCCACCCGCACGAATGCCTGTCGGGCTTTCCCCGAATCCGCCCCACGAGCCCTATCGGGCTCATTTTCAGGCCCAACCCCGAATCCATCGGGTAGCGGGCTCCAATCTGGTTTATCGGGTATACCCGCTACCACTGTCAGCCTGGAAAAAAATCCAAAACAAAACAAACAAAATTCAAATGATGCAACCTGGAAATTCTTAGAGAAAAATCAAATGGCACTCCAATTCTAATTTCCATAATCCAAACTGTCTAAACAAATCCAAAAGGATCAAGGCATCCAATTCATAGTCACAAGTTCATAAACTTCAATCCAAGCAATAAAACGAAGTAGCAACTAGCAAATCACAAATCCACCAAAGTGAAGCAAGGCAAACTTAAAGAAAATGAGCCATCAAGCTCAACATTAAACAACAGCAACTCTCCAGCAGTAGGCAGCAGCAGCCAGTCTCTCCAGCAGCAACAAGCACTCAGCAGCAACAGTCACATGCTTGATCTTCAAGCATCAAAGTCCAGGAGTGCACGATCTTGAAAATCTGTGACCACATACAAATTTGTTCAGTATTCACCATCTTTGAAATTGAAATTACTGAGCTAATTGTTCATTATTCACTAACCTCCTTTCTTAAAGTCTTCACAACTGGGATCCTCCATTGTCAATGCAGAAAAACAGCTTTCCAATCCGTTAATCCCCTCCTTTCTAGCATCTGCAGACAAAAGAAAGGAGAATTGAGTTAGTTAATTTCACATTAAACCACAAACAGAGCTGGAAACAATTAAATAAACCCCTTACCTTTGCTAATATCATCCTTAATCCAGGTACGGGTGCACATGATTGCCTCAACAGTTTCAAAGTGCAGCCTACTCCGGTGAGGATCCAGCAGCCTACCACCAGAGCTGAAGGCTGATTCTGAGGCCACAGAGGTCACTGGTACAACAAGCAAATCTCTTGCTACCTCTTGCAACAGAGGGTATTTTCTAGCATTCACCCTCCACCAATCCAAAACACCAACATTAGGAGCTCGAGGACTGACACCCTCACTCAGATAATGTTCCAATTCAGAGCACAATGAAGTTGTTTTAGACCTTTTCTTTCGGCTTAGATAAAACTCAAAGCCAAGGTCGCTCGAGGTAGGCACAACAAGACCATTTTCAGAATTAGAGGAGGCAGAAAGATCATCCCTAGCCCTCTGTTTCAACTGATACCCGCGTACCACATTATAAACAGTGGTCTTAACAGTCGCAGAGTCAAGAGTAGGATCAAGGCTTTGAAACTTTTCATAATAGTACCCAATCAACTCAAGCTTGTATGCAGGATCAAGCGCAACAGCCACAGTAAGCAACACATGAATATCAGTCTAGTATTGCTGAACTTGATCCACATTTTTTCAGCCATTGCACCAATGATCTCATCAGGACCATATCTCCACTCATTCAGTTCGAATTTCAAGTCACAGATCTTTGGAAAGAACAAATTAGCAGTAGGATAATTGCTTCCAGAAAATATATCCGAAAGTTTTTTGAAAACCTCCAGTTTTTTAGAGATAACAGTGGAAAACTTCCAATCATCACTGCTAGGCACAGAAGTATAATTAGGTTCTCTCTGACTCAAACGAGTGAACACATCCTTGTAAAGAATTGCATATTCAAGCATAGCAAGTGTGGAATTCCACCTAGTAGGGCAGTCTAGTGCAAGTTTGGTAGAAGTACCAACATCTTTTTGCTTAGCAGTCTCATCAAAGAACTCACTCTTCATGGAGTTGCAGTTCAATATACCACACTTTCCCTAATCTTTTCAATCCCATCTTCGATAATTTCAAGCCCATCTTTCACAATTTAAGTTGAGAATATGAGCAGAGCATCTCATTTGCAGCAATGAACCATTCATTATGAAGTCAGAAAGAACCATCTTTCTCTTAATCTTATCAATCATGGCATCATTTGTAGAACAATTATCAAGAGTGATAGTGGATATAACTTACAATCCACATTCTAGGACATGAGGGCCTCTCGAAGCACACTTGCTAATTTCTCACTAGTATGAGGAGCGAGAACGTAGAAAAACCTGTGATACACAACATCAAACAAGAGGCAGACCAAAATAATTAGTTAGTGGTTATTGTTAAACACATAAGCACAAAAAAATGAAAGATTCAAACAACCATTATGTCATATACCTTAGCAAGTGGCTCCTAAGGTTCCACTGATTGTCAACATAATGAGCGGTTACAGCCATGTATGCTCTCTTTTGATTACCAGCTGTCCACATGTCAGTGGTGACAGCAATTCGACCTTTGTTACCATCAATCAACTTTTTGCATCTTTTTTCTCTCAATCCCATACATAGCAAGAATGTCACTCTTACAAGTGTTTCTACAAGGAACTTTGAACAAGGGTTGGAGAGAATTGCAGAATATTTTGAAGTACAAGTGATCCACCATACTGAGTGGATACTCATGCATCAAAATCATAGTAACAAGTTCCTTCCTAGAAACCTTTGCATTAAACTTACCAGTACATATTTCTTTCCTCCCAAGAACACCATTTGGAAGGAAATTAGTGGCAATATTTTTCTGATGGCCATCATGAATATGTTTTTGAACACACACTTTTTATGATTCCTCAAATGAGAGGTACCATTGCTAGTATCACCACCAAGAATCTTACGGCAATATTTGCACTTAGCTTTCATCTCACCAGACTTATCAACAAACCTAGTAAAGTGAGGCCAAACATCGCTTTTTAATGGACGTTTGGACCCAAATGGAAGCGTAGAAGGCTCACCATTATTGACTGGTGCATCACCAGCAGCAGTCACTACATTACCATTATTCATAGCAACTGCTGGTGCAACACGAGCAATCAATGGTTGCTGCTGCTCGGGTTCAGGGTTGATGAGTGGGGGGTGTGGATTGCGAGTTGGGAGAGTTGTTAAATTCAACACCTTTCATTGCCTCACCTGTTCATCAATCAGGAAAAAGAAAACAGCTAAGGTTAAATCAACTGAAACTAAGAACTAATGACTAGTACTAATAACACTCTAGACTGTAAAATCGACTAAATTACCTACGTGATTAGTTAATGATCAATGAAACAGGGCAGTCAGTAACCCGGCAACCCTACAGAAATCACGAAACAGGGGATGAGTTAAACATGAAAGTATGCAACACGCACTCATAAGTCAGAATTTCCCAAATCCACAGAGTAAGGCTACAAGAAGACTTACGGCTTGTGCAGTTGTGCTCCTTGCGGTTCCAGTGACTGGAATTCTCAACAGGGATTACACGCGGATACAAGTTTCGAGAGTGGTTTACGACTTTGCGTTCTGTGAATATGAGATGGAAATTGCCAAAACAATCAATTAGACTATTTATAAAGGCAAGCATGAAGAAGAAGCAGAAGATAAAGCTCAAGACGAAGAGAAAGAGTCGATTAAGGGCAAGTGCAGCTATAATCGCCATCGGGAATGGCTCGATTCGAAACAATCGATGGGGTTTCAATAGATTGATTGGGTATCTGATCTTTTGAGCCATCAATGTAGGGATTATTGTCGTTTTTCTCAACAATCGAAGAGAAAACTGCGAGATTTGAGGAGAAGGGGAAGGGTCGGGCTTGGAGATTGGTTTATCAGAGTTAGAGGATTTTTCGCGAATGAAGTGGGAGGGGGGGTTAGGGTTTTCTAAATGCGGGTTTCGAGGCTTGTCGGGGCGGATTTTAACAAAACCATCACCGCCCGTCAACCGGCTACGCTAGTGGTGGGCAACGATTCAATTCACATCGGATAAAATCGGACCGAATCGACTCTCACACCTAATCGGATCGAACTGTTTATCTTTTGATTCGACTTTGGTTCCTGAATTTGGGACATTTTCGGTTTTGGTTCGGTCCAGACTGAAACCATAAAATCAAGCTAAGGACCGGACCGAATCATAATTAAATTAATTGGCTATTTTATTAGGCTCTGAGAAGGAAAGTCGACTTGGAGTTGAAAACCATAGTACCCTACATGCCACTTAATTACCTATAAATATGATTGACTTTTCCTGACTTTGACTCACCGCTCCTATAGTCCTACTCTCTAATTAGAGTTCTCATCCGCGTTGCTTTGATCAAGAGAGATGCTTACTTTACCAACACACTGTGAACCATGTATTTATATTATGTTCTCTTTTCTTGTTTAATGTTTTATATATGGAGAAGATGCGAATAAATGACATCACAGATGCTTCTGCCAAGTCTGACAACACCACTGCAAATTAGCAAGTTTAAGAATCATTTGTTTTATTGCAGTAGTTCTTGGAGTAAGTGTCATTTTGTTAAACTCATTTCTAATGAACAGTGGAAATTATGGAGATTGGGAGGTCCAACGTGTAGGGGTGTTCAAACGGTTTGGTTACCGTGGTAACCATTTTTAACCAGTAGTATTTGGCTAATTTGGTTTGGTTAATTTCGATAATTGGTTTGGTTTGGTTAAAAAATTTAGTTTGTTTGGTTTAAGTGGTCTGGTTAGGTTTTCAGGCACTCCTAACTAATCAAACCAAATTAACCAGTTAAGTAATTTGTCATATATCTAATATATAGTATATACACATACTTAATACTTTGCATAACCACTCAAGAGTCAAACGTAAGATAATTGTATTTATTACATGTATTTACGTTAAGGGTTAACTATAATTATGTGGATTGTTATGTGTTGTTCATTATATAAATTGTAAATTGATGCACTAACTGAAAATTTTCTCACTTAATGATAATGTGGTGTTATATTGGTTATTTTGGTTAACCAATTAACCAAACCGAATAAACTTTAGTTTGGTTAATTTGGTTGTTGTATTAGTTTGGACGGTTTGGTTATGATATTGTATTCCATGGTTAATAGATTTTAGACTTATTTGGTTTGGTTATTACCATGGTAACCATTTGAACACCCCTACCAACGTGCACTCTGGAAATGAAAATGGAAGATTAGAGAGGCAATTAGTTAGACTACTTTGAGATTGAATAATTTTTTTTTTCTTTTAGTTAAGTAGTTCTCGTTTAGCTTTTTGCATAGTATTTTGGAACATGTGGGTTTTAAGAATTGTGGAGTATTTAAATTGGGATAATTTGATTACTTCTTTTTATGTAGTTATATTTTTTTAATTGTTGTGTTGTCCTTTAAGAGTGATTTTATTCGAATGAATGATTAGTCGGTCCAATGGGATGGTCCAGACCGAATCGAGTCATATATGGTTTGATCCAGACCGAATCGAAGTAATAACGATTCGACTTTGGTCCTTGATTTAGAAGAAATTTTGGTCCGGTCCGAGGATAGTTTGATCCGGTCTTGAACCGAATCGACCAATGCCCACTCCTAGCTACAGCGGGTTTCCCCAAAACCCATCAATAATCCAGTCAAACGGATTTAACCCGCCAGAAAACAGATCGGGCCCGGGCGGGTACCCGGAATTCGGACCCAGTTGCCGAGCCTAATTGGATGTGAAGCTGGAGATTTCAGCCGACTACCGACGAAATGGACGTCACCCTCCCTCCTCCTCCGAGTAACAGCTAAGTCCTATTAACACTCCGTCGCCATTGTTAAATTAATCACCGAATATCTTCCCTTTTTTCTCTATCTTTCTATTTTTTTGGGTTATTGACAGACACGGAAAT
This sequence comes from Linum tenue, assembly GCA_946122785.1. Classification (NCBI taxonomy): domain Eukaryota; kingdom Viridiplantae; phylum Streptophyta; class Magnoliopsida; order Malpighiales; family Linaceae; genus Linum; species Linum tenue. The sequence continues at coordinate 16,053,017 of CAMGYJ010000008.1, read as the reverse complement.
AAACGTTAACGACCTGGACCTTCTTCCCTCAGACCCTCACCTCCCCTTTCCATCCTGTTAATTATATCACTCTCACTCTCGCCTCTCCCACGCAAATAGAAAACCCATCCTCAACCTCTGAGATCTATTCTCACACCCACACACACACTCCCTCGCCCTCTCTCTTTTTATGTTCCTTCTTGTTACACAATAGAGCGAGCGCCTGACCCAGATCTCCTCTGGGCTGCTCTTTCTCGTTGCTGATTCGTTCCTCAATTCCCAGTAAGCTCCAAGCTTTCCTTCTTGTTTTAGCCACATATTGCGTCATTTAATTAGAATCCGGGGTAGACTCGTGTGTCGCGGATCTGATTTGAGAAATTCCCATCTGGGTTTGGTTCTAATCATGGGTTGGATTCGCTTTCGTATTTAAGGTTGTGGGAATTGGGGGATTTGGTGGTTTCAATGCGAGTATGAGTAATGAGCTTTCTTCTGGTTCGGATCTAAAGACACTTTACTTCGTCTTTGATTGGCTATTAAAGATGTCATTGTCCTTTCTTCGTGTGTGTGAAATTCTTGATTGCCAGGCCACCCCTGGGTTTTAATCAATTCCCCTGTGAACAACATGTTTGCCATTTTTTGGTGTTCTTATTCCTGAATTGGCTGGATCAGTGTTTTAATTAATTGCTTGCTCTGTCTGTGTGTTAATTTTCCTGTATCGAATTGGGGTAATTAAGTTTTGTGCGCAGTAAGTCTCCCTTCATTGCTTATCGACCGCCCAATGCTTCATTGGTTTTGTGATGAGAGCACGGATCTCAGTCTTGGGATACAAGTTGTACTTTTGTGTTGATACTTAGCCGTCATACTTATGCTATTAATTTAATTAATGTTCTGCTAGACTGCTAAGCCGGAAGCTTTCATTTGTTTATTATGAGCTCTATAGTTGACATATGTCTGCAAGTGCTTCTTCCTTCCCTCACTTGGCTTCTTTGCTTTTTTCTTTTGAGTGCGATCAGCTTCCTTAATGTTTACAATTCTGTTTTTCTTTTGGTACTTCTTTATCACAGGTCTTGCTGCAAGGTCTGCTAAATATAAGTTTACCCCAGTTTATTGGGATACTGATTCGAACCTAACAGCTTCAGACCAGTAAGATCTGCATTATGATCTGAGTGACCTAACAAACAGTCAACAGAGTCAGCTAGTTTGGAGATCTCATTAAGTAGGTATAACAATGAGAGGAAGACCAGATGGTGCACAGAAGAAGCGTTTGATAACGTCTGTCTGTGTTATAGCTGTCTTTCTTGGATTTATATACTTCTACTACGGATCCGTATTTGGTTCTCAAGGCCGTGGGGCATCTGCTCTAGAATATGGAAGCAAATCCTTGCGGAAACTGGGCTCGTCTTATCTTGGCGGGGATGATGAGTCGGACAAAGAGGATGGAATGAAATTTGGCCTAGAAGAAGGAGAGGATGATAGTGTCCCGAAAAGCTTCCCGGTAAGGGCTTCCACTGCTAATTAAGATTTTGGCATTTGCACTTTCTTGCTGGCTTTGTCTTCAGATCATTTACTTTTTATTTATAGTTCTTGCTGTTGGCATCTTACTTCTTGTAGTATATGTCTCTCATTCAACTTATGCTGGCTTTTGAAGGTTTGTGATGACCGGCATTCAGAACTGATTCCGTGCTTAGACAGGAATCTTATATATCAGATGAGACTGAAGCTGGACTTGTCTGTAATGGAGCATTATGAGCGTCATTGCCCTCCTGCTGAAAGGAGGTTCAATTGCTTGATTCCTCCTCCACCAGGGTACAAGGTGAGAACTGCTTAAGCCTTGAAGTCTAAATGTTTCTAGATATATTTACTCTGTTGTGAATGTCTTTCCAACTTCAGATGTAGAAAATGAAAGCTTTATCATTACTCATTATACCTGGCAATGCTGCAGATCCCCATCAAGTGGCCAAAAAGTAGGGATGAAGTGTGGAAAGCGAACATTCCTCATACCCATCTTGCACATGAAAAGTCTGATCAGAACTGGATGGTTGTAAAAGGTGATAAGATAGTTTTTCCTGGCGGAGGTACTCATTTCCACTATGGAGCTGACAAGTATATTGCTTCTATTGCAAATGTAAGATTGCTGATTCTTGCTTATTCCTTAAACCCTGACCCTGAGCAAATATTCTAATACATTTTGCTTAATGTATCCTACACAATTGGTCTGCATTTCTGGATTGTTTATGTTCTTTTTGTTCCACATGTTTTCTGATGATCGTCATTCATACTTTAAACACTTACTCTTCTGTTTTTCAATTTGGCAGATGTTAAACTTCTCCAATAATGTACTGAATAATGATGGAAATGTAAGAACTGTTCTGGATGTTGGCTGCGGAGTTGCCAGTTTTGGGGGTTACCTTTTATCATCCGATATGATCACGATGTCCTTGGCTCCAAATGATGTTCATCAAAATCAAATACAGTTCGCCCTAGAGAGAGGTATTCCTGCCTATTTGGGTGTTCTTGGGACCAAGAGGCTCCCTTATCCGAGCCGATCTTTCGAGTTCTCCCATTGTTCCCGTTGTAGAATAGATTGGCTTCAGAGGGATGGTATTCTTCTTCTTGAGCTCGATCGGGTACTTAGACCAGGAGGTTATTTTGCATATTCATCCCCTGAGGCATACGCACAAGATGAAGAAGATCTAAGAATATGGAAAGAAATGAGTGCCCTTGTCGAAAGAATGTGCTGGAGAATAGCTGCAAAGAGAAACCAAACGGTTATTTGGCAGAAACCTCTAACAAATGATTGTTACATGCAAAGAGAACCTGGTACCCAACCCCCTCTCTGTCGTTCTGATGATGACCCTGATGCAGTTTGGGGCGTGCAAATGGAAGCTTGCATTTCACCTTACTCTGAGCGTGCGTTCCTTTCCTACCCATGCTCTCTTCCCTTGTGCATTTGCTGAGATCTTTAACATAGTTTTTCTGTAGCATTAAGCTAACCATGGGATTGTATTATTATCTATCAGACGACCACAGGGTCAAGGGCAGCGGACTAGCTCCTTGGCCAGCTAGATTGACTAGCCCTCCGCCAAGACTTGCTGATTTTGGCTATTCGAATGATATGTTTGAAAAGGACGTGGTATGTACCTGAAGCATCCATCTTGGAAGTGTTGCAGTTTGTTTTCCCCTCAAACTAATAGGCTTGAGTATGACAACGAGCTATCATTAAACATGAGTAATGTTTTGTAGGAACTCTGGAGGAAGAGGGTGGATAACTACTTGAATATCTTGAGCCCAAAGATCCAGTCAGATACCATAAGGAATGTGATGGACATGAAAGCAAACTTGGGGTCTTTTGCTGCTGCACTTCTTAAGAACAAGGACGTATGGGTTATGAACGTTGTCCCAGAAGATGGACCAAATACATTGAAGGTGGTATATGACAGGGGGCTGATAGGCACTATCCACAGCTGGTACGTAACAATCGACTTTAATTTCAGGGGGCATTCTCTTTTTTCACTACGCTTCTAATTTCCTTTATTATAAGGTCTTCGGGTTGGGTGTATTGGCGAGGGTCATATATACAATTGAACAATTACGTTGGTTTCCTTTGACACTTTAGATATATTTGTCAGCATTGAAATTAAATAGCATGCAATTGAGATAAGTAACATTTATTTACAAATGCATCGAATCACAAACATTTAGTCCATAGGGATCGTGTGATTTGTTCAAATACCGCCCACTGAATATCTTCCAACATGTCCGTTTGACAGGTGCGAAGCCTTCTCGACATATCCTCGGACATACGATTTGCTTCATGCTTGGACCGTGTTCTCTGACATTGAGAAGAAGGGATGCAGTGTGGAAGATCTTCTGTTGGAGATGGATCGTGTGATAAGGCCCAGTGGTTTCATTATCATACGCGACAGGCAATCGGTGATAGATTACGTGAAGAAGTATATGGTGGCGTTGCACTGGGAAGCAGTAGACTCCTCCAGCACTGAACAGGACCAGGATGGTGAAGAGGTTGTCTTCATCGTCCAAAAGAAGCTGTGGCTGACCAGTGAGAGCCTTAGAGACACAGAGTAGTAGGGGGAGGGACAAGCCCCTTCTCAGTAACTCCAACACTTAAAATATTTTTCGAGCAGAAGGCTCCAGCGCATGGGGAGGAAGTGAAGAAGTAAGTAAGAAGGCCATAGTGCTGTGAGTAGCAAAGACAGGTTTTACATTTTGTAGCAGGAAATGAAGTTCCATCCACCATATCCCTCTATTTTTTTTTATAGTTTTTGTTCTTTTGGTCCTTGTAATGATTCTTCAATTTGATAGCATGGAACTATAAGTCGATAGGGGCACTATTCTTCAGATTGGTCTTTTTTTTGCTGTTTTCGTTAATGAAAGCAAGAATAGTTACTGGAAACCTTTATTACTTGAAGTAGTCATGAGTGATGATGAAGTTCTTACTTTCTCGCTCGTCGCCAGCTCATTCCCATATAGTGCCAGTTAAGGTTAATAAGTGTGTAACTAAGCGGTCCCTTTGCATTGCAGATGTGGTTGTGGGAACGGTAATTGTCAAAACATTACTGTGGCGTGGATAGTGATGGCAACCTGGCTCGCGCGACCCGATATGTCTGGATACATTTGGACGGGTATTATTCGATTTACACTATTGTAAGGTGGGACGTTAGTACTGCTTCTGACTCTTCTTGTCCTGTCCTGTTCTCGATTCGTTTTTTTATAATTTGCCTTAATATCTCGACTCATATTTTCATCCAAAGAAATTTTAAGACTACATCTTTCTATTATTTAGTTTCAATTATTTTTTTTATTATATTTCTCATTCATTTATGAAGAATTTTCTCAATATTTTGTTATAAAAAGAGTTACAAATCAAAACTCCTTTTAATAATATTAAAAATGGTTCGATTCACTCAGTGTCGTAGCCACACGAATATTACTCAATCCACGACTGATATAGATTTTGAGATGTACCCGCTTCGTTCCATTTACATCTCTAGATGTGGAGAGTGTAGTAAAGTGAATGAAGAAAATGGAAATAAAGTGCCAAGCAAATATATTAACACAAACATTCAAACCGCCTTGGCACATGCAAATGTCCCTTTGAATTTGACTCTGGGAACCATTTATTAAACAAACTTGAGGTGTTTGTTATTCTTCTTATCAAGTTTGATTCTTACGGCAATCCAATGTTCCTTTGCTCTCAAGAAAAAGTATGACCATTTCCAAGGGCAACAAGCCTATTCATCAGAATGCCATTGCCAGTCTTGTACTACAATTTCACATTTTTTTTAATGAGATTGGATATAGCAGATCTTTAACATCTATAAAGAGGATAAATTTTTGGGTAAATACAATTTAATATCCAAACCTTTCATTTTAAACAATATAATAGACAAATCTTTTCGAAAACAATCTAATATTCAAATCGTCAACTTTCCATTCGTTTGATCGTTAGTTGACACTGCAAAAAAGCTTCCGTCATAGAACCGGTCAATCTATTTTCGGATTAGATCACCGAGAATCATCTCGATTCTATTCTATTGTTCTACCTCATCCATAAATTGTCAACTCCACACCTTAACTGAGCCAAAACAATAACTTCTTCATAATCTGGGATGGCAACTGACTGGCTACTGCTGGTGTAGTTGAGTGGTAAACTCAATTCTGCAGAGCAAGTCCATTTGGACAACCACTTTTGTTTCCCCATTTTCCCAATTCCAACCCAATAAAAGGGTGGCATAATATTGGCAAGTGGCTACCAGTTGCATCTCATTTCTGATTGGAGTGCTTGATAATAATAATGATAATGATAATGATGTATGTGCAGTTAAAGGTAAAGTTGAAGTTGGGTAGGTTGTTCATCTCTTCTACTAATAATGTGACCACAATCAATGTGTCTTTCAATTTTGCCCATAATGAAATTGTGTGTAGGGATGATAATGGGTAGGGTTGAGCTGGGTTTCTTTAAACTCAATTCAACACAGTGGATGCACCCATTAAAAAAAACCCAGTAATATATCTATTGGGTTTTAGAAGTTAAAATTCAATCCAGTTCAACAGGTATTCTCGACTGCATGGATACCCATTGGTTCACAAACATAATCATATATTATTTCTTCCAACACGCACATTGTAATGCTATCAAAAAAAAATTCTAGAAATATATCTCCATAAAAACTATTAACATTCATGAATTATATGCATAATGTCATAAAAGACTAATAACGTTCATAAAATTATTCAGATCGTCCATATTAGATACAAAATGGCGTCATTTTCCTTTAGGGGGTGCGGGTCGGATGAAAAACGAATTGGATTCCAACTCACCAATTTCAAAAGCGCGGTAAAACACATACTCGATTCAAAACTCATCAAACACTAAATTTTTATCGAGTTTAACCGGCTTGGATTGGATTGATTACCCGTGAATTGGCCATCCTTAATTGTGTGTTTTCTGCATATCCCATTTGAGGTTGGTCCCCGCTTTTCAAGCTTTTGCACCCCTGCCCTACACGGCTACACCCAAGGGGAAATGGGCCTCTAGCTCCAAAAACCTTCTTCTTGCCTTTTGGTTGTTTATTAATTGCAGGTAATATAACAATTGCGTTAGATTTAGCTGTCAATAAACAAGTTTTGCTTCTTTTGAGTTTTGAGTAATGGCTGTGGCCCGCGCCCTAATTTCCCCTTGCAGTCAGTCAGTCAACCGATGCTTTGCTGCTGCCATTACTTGCAAAATTTAAGGAGCGTTTCAAGCGTTCCCTCCATTTTTGTTTAATTTAATCCCAAAGTGAAGAAGAAAGCAGAGTGGTGAGACAAGGACAATGGGAGTGAGGAAGGAGATGACTTTTGTGTCTGCTGAGCTTTTTGTACCATGAGATGGCAAACACACACTAAAAAAAAAGCTAAAGTCAAACTGCTGTGGCTCCAAACTTTCAACTCCCTCTTCTCCGTGATATATGATGATAAAAATATTATATGTTTTTAATTCTTACAATTTGATGTAAAATTATTATCGAAATTTATGTAAATCTTAAATAATTAGAATCGTTGCATAAGTTATGGCGACATGTGATTCAATACATATGGCTTGGTGTGTATGTTTTGATAGGTAGTGTTCTTCGGTCGAGGCGAGATAGAATGCCATGAAGACGTGGCACTGGGCTGACATGAGGGCTAAAAATGAACTATCACGACTGAGTCGGCCTTTTAAAGCCAACATTGTATGCTGTAAAAATCCGATGATTGCGAAAAAGAAAGAATACGACATCAATTTATGTGACTTTTCCGCTCAAATTGAACATGACTAGTGCAGGGAGAGTAAAAAACTCTCGAGAAGTTTTATCACGCTTTTCTTCGACTTAGGGTTCAGCTCATCCGTGGTTCCTACTAAAAGGATATCCAGGTTTGGAAAATTAATGATGTTAAATTTGTTATTAAATCACCTGCATTATTTCTGCAATTAGCAGTCGTCTTGTCATGGGGTTAAAAAGACATGGCAAATGGTCCAACTCGGTTCCCACCTTTCCGTCAATCTTAATATTTATTTGTCTCATAATAATGATTCCGTGTATTATTATGCTCCAAGTTTAACACAGTTTCTCTCCGCTTACTCAATGTTTTATTATTGTATATCTGTTACTTATCTTATATCTAATCTAGCCAAGTGCCCCAACACTAATGGGCATCTCTCTCTACTAAAATATAAAAAAAATTCACTCTTCTTTCCATTCGGGGAAGATGTTATGATGTAAATTTAAGTTTTACGGTTAGACCGCGTCAGGTCTAACACAATTAAACTACATAATCGTAGTAGTATATTAGTCAGTTTTGCCGATTAAGAAGAGTATCACTACATTAGCAACGATATTTAATAGATATGCTAGGTTTTTTTTTTATAGGAAAATAGATATGCTAGGTTTAAAATCAAATTTATACTATTCTGCCAATTTACGAGTATCACATTCTATTTTACGCACTGGGAAATATTTCCCTATCGAACGAGGTTGATGTTGCTGGACGGGAACGGAACCTCTGAAATTTTCAATTTTCACTTTGTGGACAGACGGCAAATGGACAGCGAGTAACGGTGAAAAATAACAGAAACCCAAAGTAGGAGAAAAAGGAAAATAAGATAGGAAAGCAAAAGAAAGCAGCAACAAAGCCAAAGCTCTCTCTCTCTCATAACTTTCAACGCAACCAACAATGTTGGGTGGTCTCCAGAGGCACGAACTTCTTCTCTTCTCCTACTCATTCTCTTCCCCTCCTTCTCCGTCCAGAATTCCCGCCTCTCCGTCTTCCTCTTCCACCTAGCTTCTCCACCCGCCGCCACTTGCCTCGGTACTATTCTTTACCCTCTTCTCATACTGCTCCTGATTCTGAATCCGGCTCTCTGGAAATTCTCCGATTTGGTTTGCCTTTTTGCTTTCCGATTACTTGAACTCTTGTTCCCTTCCCTTATTTCTTTCTTTGTTCATTTCCACTGTTTTTCTACTTCTTGATTGCTTCCGTTTATTTCGTGGCTCTGAGAGCTGCGTCTCTGTTGGTTCTGGAACTCGGAAGTGCCGAGTGTCGGGAGCTTTCTCTGGAGCTTTTCGAGTTGCCCGATTTGGAGTCTGTGTTAGGTTAAACTGGGAGAAATGTGGATGTAACTGTGGGAACTACAGTGATGACAGCTCTCTTTGGAAGTCGCTGCTTATCGGATGTTGAATTCTGGATTTGATCGCTTTTTTTGCTCCATTTCCTTTCTTTTCACTCCGATCGTTTCCCTTGGTTTCTTTGTGGATTTTATTAAGGGGGAGAAGACGACTTCGCTATCTTTAGCTCGTCTCTTCCTCTACTTATTTCAATTTGCTTTTCCTAGATAGTTAGGGTGGAAGGCTTTTTGATGATGAGCTTGCCTGCTGTGATAACTGAAAAAGCTCTGGAAATTAGGATCGAGCTCACACAGGATTCTGGTGACCTAGATTTTCTTCCCTGCTGGAGTTTAGAACACAGCATTGAGTGATTTAGACTAGTCACAGGAGATATTTGACGAGGCAGCTCAGAAGTACTAGCGTTTACTTTTGGTGTAAGTGTATTAGATCAAGGCAGACAGGTTTAGCAGTAAACTGTTGGTTTGATTTTTTTATTTTGACAAAAATCTTGTTTGGCAGCCCAATGAATTACGCCTAATATTGACCCTGGGGATATGGCTTAGACGAATTGTTATTGCTGTGAGATCTGACCAAGTACCTTAGAGAACTGTCGAGCACGAAGGAAGGTGCAAAAGAATAAAGATCGACCATTGGGGTTTCCTGCAACAATCCTTTATCAACAAACAAATCAGACAATATGCATAACTATGTCTTGTTTCAAGTTTCATGTTGGTTTTAGGATTCCTTGTGCAACTGGGAATGTAGCTTTTGTGTTTTTCTTTCTGATTAGGATATATTTTTCTGAAATATTCTTATATTTGTTTCTTTAATGTTCTTCATCCATCCTGGTGTGCCTAGGGTTGCAGTCAGTTGTTTTCAAAGGAATATGGGGTGGTGGAATTTAGACAAAATAGTGGTACTAGGCATAATCTCATTTAGACAAAATAGTTGTTTTCAAATTTCAGTTTTGCAGGGTTTCTCTCATTCTAATTATCTGGCGCTTTATCAATGCAGGATATAGACTTCAGTTGTACTGCAATTTCTTATCCTGGAACTGGGGACTTAAGATGCATATCTGACCTTTCTGGACTTCAGTTGTATTGCAATTTCACATCATATCATTGATTTGATTTACGTCGGGAAAAAGCTGAGGAGGTACTATTAATTCTACATTGAGATATATGGAGTCTGCACGATGTTGGTTCAGCAAATTCAGGTCAAAAGACAAAGCAAGGCCTTCGAAAAAGAAAGAAGTCTCAAGCAACGGTAAAGAGGGGATTAAAGCACCAAGTAGTGAAGAATTGCCGTCAAATGTAACCAAACAAAGGGTTGCAGCTGCAAAGCAGTATATTGAAAATCATTATAAGAAGCAGATGAAAGACCTGCAGGAAAGAAGAGAGCGGTATGATTTACTCGTAGCTATGGTCTTAGAAAAATTCCAATCTGGTCATATTCATAGTTTTTCTTTTGAGTATTTCATATCGTTCCTCTCATCTATCTGTACTTGGTTTGAGATTCTGGTAAGTCTGGTGTTTTGTCTGCAATTGTGGATGGCATTAGCTTTTGGTGGTTCTTGAATTTGAGTGATAATACGACATCTTGCAGGCGAGATATGCTTGAGAAGAAATTGGCTGATGCGGAGGTCACGGAGGAAGAACAAAGCAACTTAATAAAATATTTAGAGAAAAAGGAAACAGAGTTCATGCGGCTCCAGAGACATAAAATGGGAGCTGATGATTTCGAGCCATTGACAATGATAGGCAAGGGTGCATTTGGGGAGGTATGCCTTTTCTTTTGGGAGATGCATGCCGGAATAAAATATCCAGGCTTCATACTGCTGTGCCCTTATCTAGTACTGCTGAATCTTCTTTGACACACTTTTAGGGTGCGTCTCTTTCTCTGAGGTTAGCCTGCATGGAATGTTCATAATATATGCCCATATGATATTCATATATGTGCCGTAGTAGGGTACACGAACACTCCAGATTTCATTTTGAGGCTTCCTCTGTCTGTCATGGAGCTTTTATTTATGATGCTATACTAAACTTACTCGCTTGCTCTTGTATTTACTCCATCGCGTTTCTTTATAAATTTCAGGTTCGAATCTGTAAAGAGAAGTCAACAGGTCATGTATATGCAATGAAGAAGCTTAAGAAATCAGAGATGTTGCGTAGAGGCCAGGTTTGTGACTATTTAACTGACTCCAGATGCTCATATCAGTTATCAGTAGCTTATGCTTAATGAAAATGTATGATTGCCCAGGTTGAACATGTAAAAGCTGAAAGGAATTTGCTTGCAGAGGTTGAGAGCAATTGCATTGTCAAACTATATTGCTCATTCCAAGATGAAGAGTATCTATATCTTATAATGGAATATTTACCTGGTGGGGATATGATGACATTGCTTATGCGGAAGGATACCCTAACTGAAGATGAGGCTAGGTTTTATGTTGGGGAAACTGTCCTGGCTATCGAATCTATCCATAAGCATAACTATATCCATAGGTAATCGAAACATTCGTCTGTTGGCTTTTTCTTTTGTCATGGTTGCTTAGTTGTTTGTTTCGTTGGTCATATAAAACTCATCTTTTCTTCTGTTTCACAGAGATATCAAGCCTGACAATTTGCTACTAGACAAGCATGGGCACATGAAGCTCTCTGATTTTGGACTATGTAAACCTCTAGATTGCACTAACCTCCAAGAAAAAGATTTTACGGCATCAAATAAACTTAGTGGAGCTCTTCAGAGTGATGGACGACCTGCAGTACCAAGACGCACACAACAGGAGCAATTGCAGCACTGGCAGAGGAACAGGAGGATGCTTGTAAGTTCACTAGAATTATGCAGTGGGGTCAGTCCTATTTTGTTGTTGTTATAATTGGCCCCTATTGCATAGGAACTCTCTTAACTAAATAGTGAGACCCTTCTGGAATCTGTATATCGTTCCCAACGTTACTTCTCGGTCAAGTCCAATGCGGTACTTGAGTTTCTTCAAGTTGATTTTCTGGCGATTATCGTTGTATTTCAGCACATTTTGTTAGGTTTTCTGTCGAATTTCTTGTCATCTTTATGCGGAAACTCTTGTTGGAAAAGCAACTGTTAAGACTTGCTAATATAGTAATAACTTTCTTCCTTCTTTAGGCTTATTCGACTGTTGGAACACCGGACTACATTGCCCCTGAGGTTTTGCTGAAGAAAGGATATGGAATGGAATGCGATTGGTTCGTACACTAAATTTGTTTACATCTAATCGTTTATTATGTGAAATATGTCTCACTCTGGGATTGTCCGGTTGTGGTTAAACTTCGTACTTTTTGTCCAGGTGGTCTCTGGGTGCTATCATGTATGAGATGCTTGTGGGATACCCACCATTCTATTCCGATGAGCCCATGTCAACTTGTAGGAAGGTGCTATTTTAATGCTGTTTATCGACAAGCATTTACTTGTATCACTGAGCAAGTTACCTAAAGTCTTATCATTTATGTTTGGACGAGGAAACTCAAGTGTATGATTAGCACTTTTTTCATCAGAGTCCTACAAAACTGTTACTAATTGAATGCCGTTGTGTTGAACAAATTCTGATCAGCGATCCTGTCCTGCAGATTGTTAATTGGAAGACTCATTTAAAATTTCCGGAAGAAGCAAGGTTATCTCCCGATGCTAAGGATCTTATCTGTAGACTGTTATGCAATGTAGAACTGAGGCTTGGGACAAAGGGTGCGCACGAAATAAAGGTGTTGTGTGGTGTGTCCTATTCTTGAAATGTTGATTTAAATCTAGTTGAGGATTCAAAAGGAATATATGAGTAAGTGCTTTGACCTATGTTGTTTCAGGCACACCCTTGGTTTAAAGGTGTTGAATGGGAGAAGTTGTATCAGATGAAAGCTGCATTCATCCCTGAGGTCAATGATGAGTTGGATACTCAAAATTTTGAGAAGTTTGATGAGGTAGATCATATTACTTGTGCAAAACCAAAAGACCTGTTTTAGAAGCATGTTTTTTTTCTTCTTCTGATTTTCATCATCTTTTGTGTAGGATGACAGCCAAATGCAGACTCCAAATAAATCTGGACCATGGAGAAAGGTAAGAACATCAAGTTTTTTCTTCTAATGGGGGTAAAATCCCATTCTTCGCTCAAAGCTTGCCACTTTGACATCTTCCTTCTTGTTCTCCTGGCGAACATGGAGCAATTTTAATTTCCCATGTTAATACTTGTTTGATCTAATGAATGGGTGGAGGCTAAGGGTTTAGAGATCCTTCACTATATAATTTATTTCGGGGTCTTGAGGTTGATGGTTGTTGCCATGTTATACAATGCAGATGCTATCATCCAAGGATATCAATTTTGTGGGTTACACATATAAGAACTTCGAAATCGTGAATGACCATCAATTGCCTGGGATAGGTAATATTTTGTCATGTTCTTGTGTTAATATTTGATAATATATTATGCTCACGTTCATGTCAGCTCAACAAGTCTATAGATGATATAAATATATGCCTGCCTCTAAACAATTTCAAGCATTAAAATCCGACGTGCTAGTTTGAGCATTGCACGTTATAGTTCATAATTGTTTTGGGTCGTAGATGTGGACTGACACAGCTGGATGGTACCGCTGTCTTATTGGGGGAACTTGTAGTAGACACACATAGCCCATGACGGGCAGGATAATGTTCTAAAGTAATATTTTTTGGTCAGAAGGAATGTTTTCTTGTGTGCATTTAATAGTCGGTACAGCACTGTACTTGTTCGCACCCGATCCGATCCGATCCTCTCGGCTTGGCTTATTTCACAAAGCCTTTGTTTGTTTCTTTTCGTTTTATGGAATGTTGAAATGGCAGTAAGTAAAAGTTAAGTTATCCCCAGTAATGATTTCTTGCACTTTTCAATGGACAGCTGAACTGAAGAAGAAGAGCACAAAGCCGAAGAGACCCTCGATCAAGTCCCTTTTTGGTAAGTTATTTTATTGAACCCCTTTCCTTCCTCATCTAAACCTGAAATTTGCCACCGGAAAGCTTTGCGTTAACCTGCAACTACTGTTGGGTGAGTGACACCTATCCATTCCCACCACACCAGTAGTGTCACCACTGCCTGTGGTTTTTTTTTTTTGACAAACCACTGCCTGTGGTGATGTGAGCTTTCTACCCTACCGACCAAGAACGCAAAGACTCTGATGGCGACTCTCTCTCTTTTTATTTCGATCACATTGGTTAATCAAATCCTGGTATTTTCTCCAGAGGACGAGACAGCAGAGGATGATGCCATTCAAGAACAGCCCGCGCATGGCGGTGGTGGCAGCTTCCTGGGACTCTTGCCTCCGAAACATGATCATTACGGACAACCGAGTAGATCGAAATGACCTGCTGACTCGTTTGGCTACAAGGTGTATTAATTTCTGATTTGGATGCGTTAACATATGCTATACGCTTGAGCTGAAGGCACCAGGAAGAAGGATGATCCAAACCAACTGAAATAGTGAGAGAATAGCTTGCTAGATGGCTCTGGTTCGCCATTTTGTGGATTGGGTTTACCGGGGCGCCGGAAAGACCAAACCAGGTTGTTGTGGGGGGAAACGGCGGCAGTTTTTGAAGTTTTCTTGTCCGAGAGCTTGTTGGGTGACGAGTTGGATTGGTGGTGGCGGTGGCGGCGGAGGTGGTGGCTATGGATTGCATTAATGTAAAATGCTAAGAGTTTTGAGTAAATATTCTTTCAGGACATAGTTGTTGTATTCTATTGCCTCTTTGTCAATCAAGCTGTGATATAATCTATGTGTCCATATCGTTTGACCTCCCAATCTGCTCTTTCTTTTGTACATTTTTCTGGTTCCATTCCAACAATAGCCAAGTGATATTCATCTTCTACAAATAGGATTATAGAAACCCCCCTCCCTGTAGCTCAGTACTTTGTACACTTTTCAGTTTTCACGTCGGGTGTTGGTTAGATTGGAGTAGGTTTGGGTATATTTTTTTCAGAAACAATACTTTCTAAACAAAAGTACAGAGAATGGCATGCTTTAAATTTTAAAGTCGAGATATTTAAGATGTGAATATTCTTATTCAACTTAATGATAGTTGCAGAATTTTTTTTCTTCAAGATTATCACCCAGGACTGTGCATAGTCCGACAACAAATATACAAAGCTAACAATAATCAATAACGGTAGTTTGTATGCAAGTGGACACTCGATGAGAGTCTTTTTTTTCACTAGATAGATAGAACTCTAATAAAGTTTTGAAGAGCAAAAAAGACATGAAACTGACTCAAATGATGAGAAGAGGAATGAACTTTTCCATAATGTCTCTGACTCTAGAATGGAAAGACTTCCTCAGTGTAGCATCCTTGAGGACCAGTTGAAAATGTTCGCAAAAAGTAACAACCAAGACATTATGAATAAGACATCAAGTCATAACATCACTAAGTTCAAGTAGTTCCATGTATAAGCATCACAAATATCATAACAAAAGTTTATCAAAAGCAAATGAAATAGTTTCATCATATGAGAAGCCGAAACAACCGCTTGCACATTCTTGAGAATTCTTTAAGGCACCATCAAATTGGGTCAGAACACATTCGCTATAGCAGTTTATGCCTGCTCTCTTACATAAGAACAAAATGTGAGCTTTGAGAAAATTAATGCATACGTGACTGATAGCCATTAGATTAACAAATAATCATAGGGACATAATTTAGTAAAGGATAATTTAGTAAATACATCTTCAAACCCTAATATAAATACTTATTTTTCTACCACTCATCTCACATCTCTCACAAGTCAAACCCTAATATAAATACTTATTTTTAGGCTTGGCAACCCTGACCGACCCAGCGGGTATCCACCCAAAACCCGCCCTAATTATAACCTAAAAATCCGTCCGTTGTGGGCTTTTGGCGGATTCGGATTTACCCGAAACCCGTGGGTCGCGGGCGATGGGTGGGGACGGTATTAGTGGTATCCGCCCCGCCCCCGCCCCGAATCATAAAACGACGTCGTTTAGACATCGTATATAAACCAAAAAACGAGCCCTGCCAACCCTAATCTCTCATTTTCCACTCTCCGCCGTCCCAAACGACTGCTCCCATTCCTCTCATCTTCCTCTTCGAGAACCTCCCGAAACCCTAGCTTCTTTCTCTCCATCGAATCTCCCAAACATCTAATCCGCTCAAAAATCTCGCTGTTCCCCACGATTTCCTCCCAATCCAGCTTGTTTATACAATTATGATTGCCAGTAGGCAATCATTATCTCTCAATTTGGCCAATTGGATGCTAGTTTTGCCGGCGATTTCGTCGGGAAACAGCATGCAGAGCCCTAAATTGCCCGTTGCAATCTTCGATTTGCAGCTATTAGGGGAAATCGACGTGATATCGCACATCGAGCGAGATAAGTTCCTTCTCCCTTTTCCTTTCGTATTCTGCTGCACTTTCTTGCCTTCTTCCTTCTTCTCGTATATAAATTAACCCCTCGATTAATTTCAGGTCACTGGTCAGCCTAACTTCTTCCTTAAACCCATTACCTGCACTCTGCTCAGAGCACAGTCGAGGTAAGCACAAACTTAACCCATTATTTTTCCAGATTCATGAGCTGTCTCTAATCTCTATCATTCGATGCATGCATGCTAATTTTATTTTGTTTTTTTGGCTTTGTTGGGGAGTTGTTTAGCTTCGCATTAGGCATCAGCTCAGTGCTCACCATCTGCAGTCTGGTGAACAGAGTCTCCCTCAGTCCCTCTCCAGATTACAGGTAACTTCCAATTGAAGACTTTCCTTTTTTGATTGGTCCAACTCAACTCTCGATTCAGTCGATTGTAATTTGTATTGTGTGTTGTGTGATTTGTCTGGGTAGTTAATAGTTTTGGTTGATTGATTGAATGCAATTATTTAATTGTTTATGTAGATGGATGGTGCTACTGAAAATTGTGCTTTGAATGCGAATGATCCTACTGTGCCTTCTAATCAAAACGGTAATGGTAATGGTAATGGTAATGGCAATGTTAATGGTAATGGTTCTGGGAATGATGATAATGGTTCTGGGAATGATGCTAATGGTTCTGGGAATGAAAATGTTGAAATAATTCTGGCTGAAGATCGTAAATTGACTTCTGATGTCTGGCCACATTTTGTGAGGGTCAAGTTTAATGGGGAGATTAAAGCCAAGTGTAAATACTGTCGAAAACGTTTAGGTGGTGATACTAGTAATGGAACCTCCCACTTGAGGAACCATTACAAAACTTGCACCCAAAGAAAGATACATGATGGTAGGCAGAGAGTTCTTGGTCCTGATTATAAACCAACTGGAAAACCCCTCCTATCTGCTACTCAATTCAATTCTGATGTGTCTAGGAAGGAATTGTGCTCTATGATTATGGTGCATGAGTATCCCCTGAACATTGTTGAACATGTGGGGTTTAAACGTTTCTGTTGTTCTTTGCAACCCCAGTTCACTGTCCCTTGTAGAAATACAGTGAAGAGGGACATATTTGCTTTATATGGGGCTGAGATGGCAAAGCTTCAGAAGGTTTTAGATGGTAATATTGGTAGAGTTGCAGTCACAACTGATATGTGGACTGCAACTAACCAAAAGATGGGGTATATGGCGGTTACTGGTCATTTTATTGACAATTCTTGGAAACTTAAAAACATGATGTTGAGTTTTATCTATGTCCCTGCCCCTCATACTAGTAAGAGGTTGGGAGATAGGTTGTTCAAGTGTTTGCTTGGTTGGAATCTTGATAGAAAGTTGTCCTCGATTACCTTGGATAACTGTACCACCAATGATGCCATGATACTCATATGAAAACTAAACTTGCTATTGATGATCTGTTGTTGGATGGTTTGCTGGTTCAAATGAGATGTTCTGCTCATGTTTTGAATCTCATTGTGAAAGAAGGGTTGGAAGTCATAAAAGATGGCATTGAATTGGTTAGAGATAGTGTTGTGTACTGGAAGTCCACTCCTAAGAGGGTACAAACCTTCTTTGAAACTGCTAAGCAGCTTAAAGTGCCTTGTGAGAAGCAACTTGTGCTTGATTGTCCAACTAGGTGGAACTCCACCTATGATATGCTATCTACAGCCATTGTGTATAGAGATGTTTTCTCTCGTTTGAGGCAGTGGGATAGTCAATACACCACTGTCCCTACTAGTATGCACTGGGAGTTTGCTGCTATGGTCATTGATAAGCTGGAAATTTTCAGTGAGATCACAAAGCTGTTTTCTGGCAGCAAGTATCCCACTGCTAATTTGTTTTTCCCCAAGGTTTGTGATCTGAGACTGAAATTTTTGGAATGGTGTGCTGATACCAATTCTCTTATCTCGGCTATGGCTGAGAGTATGTGGGAGAAATTTTCTAAGTATTGGGATGATATACACTTGGTTCTCGCTGTGTCAGTGGTTCTTGATCCTAGATACAAGTTGCATGTGATTGAGTATTATGCTGCTAAGTTTGGCAGTACTAATACCGACTTGGTGGCTGATAAGATTAAGCAATGTATTTGTGGTTTGGTGCTTGATTACCAAACCAAGTTTGAGAGGAACAATTCTGGTTCTTCAACTGCTTATGATAGTTCTTCTACTCCTGCAAATGATGATCTTGATTTTGAACTGTTTGTGAGTCGGAGGAAAAAAAGCAAAGCAACTCTGGTCCATACTGAACTGGATCACTATCTTCTTGAGGAACTGATTCCTAAAAGGTCTCCTGACTTTGATATACTGATGTGGTGGAAACTGAATGGCCTTAAGTACCCCACTTTGCAAGCAATTGCAAGGGATTTCTTGGCCATACCAATTACATCAGTGGCTTCTGAATCTGCTTTTAGCTCTGGTGGGAGGTTAATAGACCCTCATCGGAGTAGATTGCACTATGATACAATAGAGGCAATGATGTGTACCAGAAGTTGGATTATGGAGGAAATGCAACAAGGTAATCTGCAATTACTTGTCTTTTTCATTAAAATGTTAACTGGATTGAATATTAATTGTCTTTTTCATTGTTTTCTTCAATCTGCAGAATCATCGAAGGCTGCTGTAGAGGCAATGGAAGGGGTGTTCTCTGCTCTAGCAATTTCAGATTCCAGTACTGAAGATCAAGACGAAGCTGGTAAGATAGTTGGTTCTCGATTTTGGCTTCTGTGTAATTAGTTCAATTTAGATTGGTACTTAGTTTGATAGTTTCAATCTCTAACTGTATTTTTTTATTCTTACAGTTCAGGGGGGACTTGTGATGAGGAAGCATCTAATATCCCTAGACGACTGATTTGTTCAAAGCAATGAAAGGTTCCAGGTATTGAGCCAGACTTGAGCCTTTTAACTTGTTCAATTTAAAAGTGACTTTCACTTATCTAACTGTGTTTGCTACTCTGTTTCTTGCAGTGATTGCTTTTCATTTTTCAAGGATGAATGCTGTTGTTGAGTTGGTTTCCAGCAACATAGTGTTGCTTGCTTTTTGGAAGAAAAGATCAAAGGAACTCGTGTGTGCTATTAGTATAGGTTTTAGTTCGATTTATGGATGATGTTATTGGGGTTGTCTGCCTTTGTTTTTTATCTCTTCCTTTTGAGTTTTGAACTTGAACACTAGTGTAGTGAAAAATATGTTATATGGGTTTTGGGTGGTGGGTTTTGGTTGCAGCAGCTTGTTTGGTTGCTGCAACCTATCACTTTTGTTTGATTGTTTCATTGTTTGAACAATGAAGATCTGGGTGTTGGGTGGTGGGAGGGTTACAGCCCCAGATCTTCTCTTTTGTGTTTTGAATTTATGTGCCTTGAACATCAAGGTACTTTGAAGTTTGAATTTCAGGGATTTTTTATTAGTTTTTTCCTTTTTTTTGTATTTTTCTCAGGATCCGTGGTGATCCGTGGTTTACCCGAATCCGTCTGGGGACGGTGACGGAAACCAAACGCGCCCCGACAAAGGGACGGGGACGGGGATGGGGAAATCCGTCGGCCTTGACGGATGGGTAACGGGAACTAGCTACCCGTCTCCGATCCGCCCCGTTGCCAACCCTACTTATTTTTCTACTACTCATCTCACATCTCTCACAAGTCACAACCGCTCACATCACTCCCGCTTTCTAAAAACCCCAGATCCATCTTCTTCTCCCTCCACGAGCAACGTAACTCCCATCATCAATCAAACTTTCGTTCGACTGTGCCTCAGCCTGCGTCGACAATTAGCGCGCCGGCCTCGGCCTCGCCCGCTCCAGATGTAATCTCGCCCATGCTGGCCTCGCCCGCAACGGCTTTGCCAAGCCTCACACCAGCCTTGCCAGCACCTGCTTCAATCTCGTTTTCGTCGTCTCGTTGCTCCCATCCTTTGCCTCTTCACCATCCACCCGCCGCTGGCCGAATACGGAGAATCAGCCGCTAGTCCGCCTCAGCACCATCCTCCATCGCCGGCTTGGAGTAAACCCAAATATGTCCCAGCAATGGAGAGGCGCTGATGGGCGCATGTATATTGCTGGGATAGGGAACTGTTTTTTTTATTATTATTAGTATGGATTTTATTGTAGTGTTTTTAAATGTATTAGTAGTGTTTTTAATTGTAATTATAGTGATATATATTAATTATTAGTAGTGTTTTATTAATATTGATTTATTTGTAGTATGTTCTTTATTTCTAGTAGTGTTCTCGATAAGAAATCATAAATTATTATTAATTAAAAAATAATTTTAATGAATATAAAATCACTAATGGCAATCATAAAATTACTACAACATTTTTGTTAAATCACTGCTAAGAAAGGTAGTAGTAATTTTTCAGTAGTTTTTTTTCACGTGAAAATTATTAATAAGGGGGAAAGAAATATTTATTAAATTTAATTTTATTAAATTTAATGATTTTATTTAAATTTAATTTACCAAAATACCTAAAATGCCCCTTTTACTTCTTACCGCCCGATTTAACTTAATAGTAATGAACGGTGATGAGAGTGGTTAGCAGGGTGCTAACTCCTATAGAGTTAGCACCTACTCGTCTCGGCTCATACAATGTATCAATAACCGAAATAAATAATTGATATTAAATTTCCTCTATGCTGAGTATTTACAAGCATACATGGCTCACAACTATAGTCTTTGATTTATCTTCGTATTATCATATAATGAATTATGATATCCTGCAAAATGATCAACCAGAAAAGCACCACTATCCTGTTAGAAATCTTATCTCAATAGACTATAACTTGCTCTTGAGGCATAGTCAATATTATCGAATATACTCTATCAATGGTGTAGTTCATTTTGTTAATGCAAAATTAGGGTAAATACAATTTAATAGCCAAACCTTTCCTTGTCAAACAAAATAATAGCCAAACCTTTTCGAAAACAAATTAATAGCCAAATCGTCAACTTTCCGTCCGGTCAACCGTTAGTTGACTATGACGTGGTGAGTAGTACACGTCAGCTCATTTTAATTTACTGATGTGGCAAAAAAAATTAAAAAAAAACCCCTCCGTTCACCTTTGCAACCCTCTCTCCGCCCTCCACCGCCGCCAACCGCCGTCCCTGTTGCCAGATTCCCTAGACCCCTCACCGTAGCAACTCCGCTTCCACGCTCTGTCTTCCTCCACCCTGCCGCTGTAAACTTTGGTCTTCGTTCCTCTACCGATTCTTTAATCCGGAGTTCTTTTCCTCGGACTTCCATCCGCTATGTCGACTCTCCCACTGATGAATCGCCGCCTACTTCTCTGGCATCCTCGGCGTCGCCTCATTCCTCTTCAACCTGTTCGAAACCCAAAACCCAGATGAAATCGAAGAATCCCAAAATCTAAGAACTCATGCAATCAATCGAAGAACCCATAACCCAAAAGTCCGAATCGGTGTGGGTGTGAGCATAAGGTCGTCATGGCAGCATCATCTAGACCATTCTATTGCGGGTCGCCGCTGAGCATAGCGTTCAATCTCGTAAGCCAGGATGTGGAATTCGGTATTGCTCCCTGGCAGGGTCACAGGACGAAGAACTGCCGAGGGAGGCAGAATCGCACATCGTCGCTGCTTTCGGTAACGACGGGAGGCTGGTTACTCTGCCCCTCTATTTGCCGGAACAGATACCCATTAGACACAAAGTTAATCCTACTCCTGGTTGATGGCTTCAATTTCAATTTTGGCGATGGTTTCGATTTTAATTTGGGGATTGGGGGAAGATGGAGGAAGGGGAGGCTGGTTGGAGGAGGAGGAAGAAGAAGAGTCAGGGAAGGAACGAGAGGTGAGGAAGGACGAAGGAGGATTGTTTTTTTTATTTGACCATTTATCTTGTTCTAGTTTATTCATGTTTCGAAAAATAAAAATTATTTGGTAAATTTCTATGTGGCATAGTCAAACTATTTGACTTTTTGCCACATCATCATAAATCATCCATCTCATTTGATGTTGTGCCATGTCAGAATCAACTAACGGTTGACTGGATGGAAAGTTAACGGTTCGGCTAATAAATTGTTTTTGAAAAGGTTTGGCTATTATTTTGTTTAAAATGAAAGGTTTGGCTAATAAATTGTATTTACCCGCAAAATTAATACAGAACATTATGATGTTATAGACTATAGAAAGCATTAGAACAGACAATAATGATGTAGTTACACAATGTTTTTTTTATGTAGTTGCGTGATGTTAAATGTATGCTTTAATTGGAAAAAGGATGTATGATGATTTAATAAAAGCTAGAGTGTGAGTGATTTAAGAAAATATAGAAATTCAGATAGAACAAGACGAAAGTGGGATAATATATGATAGAGTGAGTACACAACTTCCTCAATCCTTGCTCAATAACATCATCCTAGGGGGTTGGTGGCATGGTCCATGAAACCGTACCGGAGACCGTATCGGAAAAGTCAGCGATAGGGTATTTTATGACAAAACCGTGGTTTAACCGTAGTTCAACCGTTAGTACCGTTAAATACCGCCTATCGGTTTAGCCTCCGATACTGATATTTTGAGGTTGAACCGTCGGTACGGTACGGTTTAATGGACCATGGTTGGTGGGCGTCACCAAGTACTTGGGTGTCAAGCATGACATCATCTAAGGAGATCAGCATGTGCACCCCTTGTCAAGATCATCCAAGCATGATGTTATTCTAAGGGAGTCAGTGGGCATCCATGAGGGCCGGCCCATGATATTTGGAGGCCCTGTTCGAAAATTAAAATTGTGGCCCTAAATGTTTTTTGGCAAATTTATTATAAATAATTATTATTAAATAATAATAATAATAATAAATACATGATTCACAAAATGATTTCTTTTCATACATAATTCACACAATGATTACAAAAAGAATAATTTTATTTATCATTGTTAAAAGGTAATAATTTTCATAGGTGGAGCAGTGATCACTGGATCCTTTGCGGGATGGCATACTGTAGTCGATCGACTATGGATGCTACGTACTCTCTCTGCAAGTACCTGCAAACAACAAAAAGCCTCCTTTTGACATTCGTTAGTGATGATAATAATAGGATAATGGTTAGGAGATCAACATGATAATCTCAATCATTACACATATTTTAATAAAGAACAACCTGACAAATCTAAACAAGTTTTGAATTTAATGGATCGAAGTGATCGAACACAAGAAAATGGTATATTAATCTCATATAGCTAATATTTTCCTTGACAATTATATTTGTAGGATGCTAAATTTTCTCCAAATATGGAGTAATGAATGAATCGGTTTTGAGGTTAGTGTTGCAATTATGATGAGGTGGGAATCTACTTGCCGTGACATGATGGACATTTGATTTGTTGTTTTGGAACCAACCAAGTCAGAAGGAACAAAAGCAGGCCGGCGAGGTGCTGCTACCGGAGGGAGGACCCAACAAATATACTTGGCAACAAAATTTGTCTAATGGCTGCTTAGTCTATTAGAAATAGGAACTGTAATGGGCCATCTTGTTGGATTGAATATATATATATATATATATATATATATATATATATTCTGGAGGCCCAAAACTTGTTATGGATTGAAGAGGCCCCAAACTTCCTGTGAAAGAGGAGAAAGAAACAGATGGGCCCATAAATTCTCGGGAAAGAGGAGTCAGGCGCAAATGGGCCTTTAATATATTATAGGTTGATGAGGCCCCAATTTCTTGAGGCCCTGTGCTGTGGGTCTGACCAGCACAGGGCATGGGCCGGGCCTGCCATCCATCAACACCCTCCTCCTTAACCCTAAAGCATGTCATCATCCAATAAGGTGGATACGTGCACCCCAAGAAGTAAAGCATGATAGCTTCATGAGTATCAAACACGATACCTACTCAACAAGGAAGTCATGATTGTAAGTGTCAGACATGCACACCCTTATATGGTAGACCACAAGGTGTCAAGCATGGTGTCATACAATGGGGTTCACCCTGAATGTCATTAGACATTGAGTATCAATGTACATGTCATCAATGTGGTCACCAAAATCATGAGATGTTGACCATAGTCATCATGATGACACCTTGATACCTCTCACTTGTCAAGCATGAGGACTACCAAGGTGTCAAGCATCAGACATCCAACTAATTAGCCATGACGTCACATCCCTTTAAGCCTGCAAGACACAAGCACACCTAATATGGTAGCAGGACAAGCCGTCAAGCAAAACACTTCTATGGCACAGAGACTACCCATCAAGCACTTTGTGAAGTTAGGTATTAAGTGGCCTACATGGAAGCAAGTAGAGTTAGGACATCAAGCAAGCTACATCAAGTACCGATTGAGGGAGCGATTACCGAGGCAGTTACACATGATGCCTGTAATAGGAGAAACGAAGAGTTAAAAAAAATCTCAAAACCACAATTCTGGCACACATATGTCAGGTTTATATTTTTCTCTACAAAATAGTCATATGTATTTTCTGGAACTCTCACTAAACCTCCAAGAGGGAGATTGTCAAGTTTGCACAAGGGGTGTTGAGCTTCGATTTAAGGAAGAAATTCCAATACTTAGAGCTCTATACTTGTTCCAACTGATATCATGTGCAGTGATGTATGAGTTCGTTATCTAAGATTTTTAGAATATGAGGAGTGCATCAAGGGTGCAATAATTCCCTAAATAACTAGCTCGTCAACCATGTTGGCCTAGAGGCCAAAGAGGTGGAGGTAGACTTGGTTGAGTTAGCTTCAGGGAACCTCATGTATGTGCTTCTTTGGATAGTATTGATAACGAACCAGATAGGCAATACCTACCTAACTAGGCCCCTATTCAGCCACAAAAGTACTCTTTTGATGTCACAAAGGCGGATTGATTTTGACCAACTCTAGAAATATAGTAAGATCAAGTTGACTGAGGGGCATAACATCCCACCACCTGAGAAATTAAAAGGAAAAAATTCTTGTAAGTGACATAACAACATGTTGCATTTCACTGATTATCTTGTGTTGTTTCACAATGTTTTGCAAGATGCTACTAAAAACGGACGCATCAAGTTCACAGAGTCAATAAAGATGTCAAGTTAGTGGATATTAAGCCATTCTCCGACGTGATAGACATCAACGTGGTCAAATCAAACTTCTCAAAAGTTGAGTTACCAAGTTGCAAGCTGGTGTTGGACACAACACTACCTCATAAGGGGAGCTCCAATGTGGTCTATAGGCAGGGATGAAGGTCTAAAAATGGCGAAGTGCTCATTCTACCCGTGAAATACCTAAGTTTAAAATCATGAAAAAGGATCGAACCAGGGGAAGGGCGGGATGTCACCAACCTCTAGTAGTGGACAGATAGGTTGGCAAAGGAGCCACAACAATCCAACCCATAAATGTTGGTAGTAAGCATGATAGTGTAGCTAAACATGCCAAGGGGACATGTCATTGACCATGAAAAAAATGAAGTGAGGAGAAATTCCAAGTGCGAAACACACCCAAGCAACTCACAACATTCCTAACTATGAGCAGTGGCAGAGCCACTTGAGGCTAAGGTGGGTCATTTGCACCACCTTGGCCGAAAAAATATAGGGTAAAGTTTATGGCTAATTCCACTAGGATGCCTAACTATCCAAAAAGTGCCATTTGTGTCCTAAATTATTCAATATGACAGAAATGCTAAAAACTATAAGGTTTTAGGTCATTTGTAGCCCAACTATTTCGTTGGCCGTTACGTTTAATAGTTGACTTAACGGTGGTCAAATATGTGTTTGACTATAATGACGTGGCGCCTACATGTCTGTCACATAAGCTGCCACATCATCAACACATCATGTTTTTTATTTGGAATTAAATTAAAATTAAATAAACGGTAAAAATGGAAAGGAAATTAATTAAAAGAAAGGAAAATTGGGGATTGGGCTCTTTCCCAAACCCGATCGAGAACCCCCACCCCTATACTTCCCTTCTTCCCTTCCCCTATCACCAGCCGCAGAAACCCACTGCCATCCGAGCCTTGTCGTCCTCCCAGAAACCCACCACCCGCATCTCCATCTCCAACAACTCCTCCGGCGCCGTGTCTTCCTTCGCCTTCCGTCGTAGCATCTCCACACCATCCTCGTCATCTACCTTCTCTCTTACCCCTTTTCGTTGCCGTCGCGACCACCTCCTCCGCTCCCACTGCCTTCGCCAGCCCCTTAAACCTCTAACCCGCCCTGACAAAGTCCTAACAACACCGTCACACAACTTTCCTCAGTCGAGTCATTTTATTTTGATTCCAACTCGCCCCTACTTTCCCTATCCATAAATAATAATAAATCAAATCCCTAGAATATTCTACCCTTGCATCCTGGATTCGTCACTGAAGAGCTGTCAGTCGCAGCTCCACCATCGCCAGAGCAAGCAACAAATTTTGATATTTCTGCTTTAGATTCATCCGCCCCTGACTTCATCTTTGCTCGTGCAAGCTGAGACAGGGGATTGAAGCTCCAGCCTAAAATTTCTCCTCTATTTGTGACGATGTCGAGCGTGATTGGTGATGTTTCATATTAGGGAAGGTGTGACTGGTGTCGATGATGATGTTGATCGAAGGTTTCCACCGGAGTTGGGATGGCCGACAGTGATGTTGAAGACGATGATGAAAATCGGGGAGGGGATGAGGAAGAGAATTTAGTTTTTTTGTTTTTTGTTTTATTTACATAATAAAAATATTTTTAATCCAAGTTTTAAGAAAAAATAAATAAATATTGAAATTATTTCATGCCAGATGCCACATAGATGCTGACTAGATTTTCTATTAAACAGTAACGGTCAATGCCTGTTACATTAATGGAAAATAGTTCGTGCCAGATTTGTCATATTGAATATTTAGAACACAAATGATACTTTTTAGATAGTTTGGGATTCCTAATGGAATTACCCTAAATTTTATATGTGATTGTGGATTGAGTACAAGATTTTCATATTATTGTAGATAATTTTATGAAAACGTGATGTTTTGTGATCTCTATTTAACTTTTTAATTCATATATTTTGTAAGTGAGTTTAATATAAACAAAAACTCTATGGGTGTTTTTTTGTTATCGGTTGTCATTGTAAGTGTTAAAAGAGCACTTACTGTAATGAACAAAGTGAAAAAACACTTCAAAATAGTATGAGTTGCGGAATCATGGATGATTTTTTTGTTTTAGTATCTAAACATTCTTCATAATTTGCATGATGATTATATCGTATTTTACAAAATTTTCAAAATGTCGAACATATCCGAAAACTTATAATTTTTCTTCCCACATTTCATCTACCTTACATGAATTTCTGGCTACGCCACTGACTATGAGAGCGTGTCAAGTAGTGGACAAGGGGGTACTTTCATCCCGTTGAATCCCCATGGCATGCCAAACATGAATGGTGGGCAAGGGACATGCATAAGATAACTCAACATACACCAATCAAGCATGGTCCTACAAACAAACCAAAAGTGGTGGATATGTTAAGTGCAGAAGGCACCAAGTCATATGTGTTGTAGTGTTGGAAGACATGGTCGAGTTGGCCATAAAGGTGGTCGTCGACTCGTTAAACCGAAACACCCATCTTCCCAACTATATATGGAGGGTATGTGAATCCATGGAAAATTATGTCGTCAGATAGATTGTGGTCCCTTTGATGAAGCAAATGAGTTGGAAAGAGGCAAACACATATCGTGAGGTGACCCAAAGAAGTGGAGAATGAGACCCTATGCAAGGCTATCAAAGCAAGACATGTTGACCAAGAACCCTCCATAATTAAGTTGGAAAGTTACAAAAAATAATGTATAAGGAGGCATCTCCTTCTAAGGAAAGAAGGCATGTGTAAAGTAGTAGCTTGCATGGTTTGGTCCATTGACTTGGCAGTACTGGATGTACGCCTTTAGAATTTTTAGTAGTCGCCAAAGATGGTTGTGAATAGTGATGTTTGTTACCCCTAGCTTATTAAAATAATTAATTAAATATAAAATAAACTACTAACAACAGAAAAAGTAAAAAGTAAAGAAAACAATAAACTAATCATGGCTAAAAATGAAGATGCCGAAGTGGTGGATGTATGTCACACATAGTCGGGTTATGTGTGTACATTGCCATGACTCGCAACTCTGGATAATCATTCTTGATGAGTTTGATTTATGCCACACATAGTCGAGTTATGTGTGTGGTTAATCGTATCCAAGTAGACCTACTACACACCTTTAATTATTGGGTACACCATGTATGCTTGCAAAACATGCAATGATGCAAATGCTATTTATCGGTATGTGGCATGGATCCTCCATGTCAACCTCAATGAGGCTTACTTGTTTAAGTTTTTATATGGAATACTGCATGATTAGTCAATGCCTAGTATCTCAAATCCGATGTCCCTTTTCTTATAGATATGGGGTGTCTGCAAATTTTATGTCCTTAAACTAGCCACCATGATGGCTGGCATGATCATATTTTGTCTCACCATAAGAC
Source organism: Linum tenue (assembly GCA_946122785.1). Taxonomy (NCBI): domain Eukaryota; kingdom Viridiplantae; phylum Streptophyta; class Magnoliopsida; order Malpighiales; family Linaceae; genus Linum; species Linum tenue. The sequence continues at coordinate 16,024,575 of CAMGYJ010000008.1, read as the reverse complement.
ATGACATTATACCCTTTTTTATGGATACAGTTTGGTTAGCTAACCATGGCATAGAGGGGTAAGTTGGATTGAAAGTGAATTGTTGATTGTGGGCACTGAAGTCAAGTTGGTTGGTATCACACTCCATATGCCAAAAGAACACTTTTTTTATGAAGACAATGAAAAGAGATAGCTCGTCATCGGGAAAAGTAGGTTGTAGTCGTACATATGGTTGCAAGAGACAGGTATTGCCTTAGTCCTCATCTAAGAGACTACGATTGTATAGTTTTTCCTCACGTGTCGGGGATTCAATTGGTGAGATGTTTGGTGGGTTGATGGTTTATTTATAGAAGGAGATTTCATACAGATTGGATAGGTATCATCATATTTGATGAAGGCTTGGTGGATGTATTAAGCAATTCATTAAGGAGAATAGAAGCCTAACCCAAAATTATAAGGAGCTAATTTTGGGGTGGACACGTGCACCCAAATAGACAAGCATGATAGGCCTCATGGGTATCAAGCATGATACCTACCCAATAAGACAATAGATATCATTGAGGCATTGAACATCAAGGTAATTGACACCAATGTGATCACCACTATCATGAGATGGTGGCCACATTCATCATGAAGTCCCCATAAGCATGATACCCCTCACATGTCAAACCTTTTAGACTATCTAGGTGTTAAGCATGAGACACTCAACTAAGTAGTCAACACATCACATCACATCAAGCTTGCAAGACAAAAACACACCTAATATGGTATAAGGACAAGCCGATAAACAAGACACCTACGCAAAGTTAACATTTATTTTTAGCATCCTCGAAACCAGAAACTGCGACAACCCGGGTGCTATATTTTTTGTCTCGTTTTTAGTAATTCTAACTTATGAATAGTTAAACTTGTATTTTTTAATTCAAAAATTTATATGTTCATTCATTACAATTCGATACGAACATTTTGATAAAATTTGAGCAGTTTGAGATACTTTTGTTTTTAGTTGAAATGGACGAAAGTTAGATAAAGTGAGCTTCATTCTTCAAAATTTTCAAGATTTTGAACAATTTTGGAGATACTTTTGTTTTAAGTTGAAATGGTGAGCTTTCCAAAATTTTAATAAATTCTGTTTGTCTTTAAATAGCAATCAAATAGTTGAAAGTTGCAACGAAATGAGTTTCGTTGGTTTTAGAAAACACCCATAACAAACATGTACATTTCATTTTTAATAAAATTAAATAATTAATCAATTTATGAGATACATTTGTTGTTCAATGAAATTTGTTCATTGAATATAAATTTTGGTCTTCAAATTGAAACCGAACGGAAGAAAGTTCCATCGAAGTCGATTTTGTTGGCTAAAATAACACCTAAAAACCATTTAAAAGTTTAAACGCAAAAGAAAAAAATAAAAAGGGAAAGTAGTGAATGGCTGGAGGGTCCCACCATATAGCCCCTCGTTCGGGCCCTTCACAAATTGGAGCTATTTTAATGAATCGCTATTTGCCGCCCGTCGTTTTACTATTTGCCGCCCATAATTAGGACAGAAAAGACAAAATTGCCCCTGCCCCCTAACCCTATCTATCCACCCCTCCCACCCCACCCCCACACCCCTCCCACCCCACCCCTCCCTGCCTGCCGCTGCACCCCCACCCCACCACTCTGCCGACCTTCCCCCAGCCGGCCGCCTTCCCCCTCCTTAAGCCGCCGCCGCCGCCGACTTCCCCCTCTGCTCGCAGTCGCCGCCCAGGAAGCCGCCGCCGCCGCCGACTTCCCCCTCTGCTCGCAGTCGCCGCCCAGGAGGCGCTCGCAATCGAGGTATTTTTTTTTTAATACTGTCTCGGCGCCGTCCGCCTGGTCGGAGCGGACGCCGTCCGCCCGGTCGGAGCGGACCCCGTCCGCCCGGTCTGGTCGGACCGGTTGATCGAGTTTTTGATTCGTTTTGAATGGTTCGGTTTAAAGAAATATTTATTAGATTTATTTTAAATACAATTGTTAGTATATTAATTAGTTTAATATTGATAGTTCATTAATTTGTATATAATTGTTAATTGGAACATATAATGTGTTAGTTTATATATTGGGTAAGTTGAAATAATTATAATTGTTAATTAATTATATAATGCGTTAGTTTATTAATTGGGTAAGTTGAAATAATTATAATTTTTAATTAATTATATAATGCGTTAGTTTATTAATTAGGTAAGTTGAAATAATTATAATTGTTAATTAATTATATACAATTGTGTTAGTTTAAGTATTGGGTAAGTTGAAATAATTATTTGAATAACTATCTAGTTAAATTAATTAGAATTGATAAATTAATTTAGATAACCAAGTTGTATGTATCATATTAGTAATTGATAAATTAGGACTATGAAGAAATTGCTAATCTAATAATTTATTATAAAAAATTAATTAATTAAGTAGATAACATCAAACGAAATATTAAGTAGATAACAAATTGTATGTATCATAATTACTCTATGAACAACAAGTAACTGCTCAACAAATAATTTCCAATAAGATATTAATAGAAAATTATTGTCTATATTTAGAGATGGCGTCATCTGGTAATTCTGGAGGATCACGTAGTTCTGGAGGACCAGGAAAGAGATTGAAAAGATTCATTGGGCGTAACATTAGCGCTAGTGTGAGAAATAACCGAAATGATAGAGATGAGCCACAGCCACAGCCACAGCCACAGCCACAGGTGACACCGATGAGATATAGGGCAGACGGTTTCCCTCAGTTTGATTTTCGGATGCCTAGTACGGGTGGTAGTGGAGCTGGTCCCAGTATTGATCATCATACTTCACCGTTTGAGCCTTCAGACGAGATTGACGACGAGTCGGAGGAGTATGAGTCGGATGCGGTTGATAACGTTCTCGGCGGTTATCAGATAGCAGATGATAACGCTAGGACTACCGTAGAGACATCGGGCCTTGCTCACCTCGTTGATATCACCTTCCAGAGAGAGTTGGACCCTGCTCTCATCTCGGCATTTGTGGAGAGGTGGCAGCCGGATACTAACACCTTCCACATGCCGTTTGGAGAGATGACGATCCTCCTTCACAACGTGGCACACATTCTTGGGCTTGCGGTTGACGGAGAGGCGATGGTAGTGGATCCGAGGCAGTTGGAGAAGTTTGCACTGGAGGCTGACATCCGAGCACTACTGGGATTAGATCGTGACGAGGATGAGTACGGGGCGCAGGTTGGCGAGGTTGCTAGTCTGTCTAGGTGGTACAGAGGATTTGGTTTGTCGGGTGTGGGAGCTTTGACTCATTTGCAGCAGTCTGGTCCGCCAGCTAGAGAGGCTCAGTGCTACCTTCTTTTGCTGCTTGGGTCCACACTGTTCGTAGATAAGAGTAAGGACCGCGTTTCTGCTGTTGTGAACTTGTTTGTGAAGAGGCCGGATATGCTAGGAGAGTATGCGTGGGGGGCTGGAGCACTTGCTTATCTGTACAGGCAGCTTGGTATTGCCTCCCAGGCGGAGGCTAAGGGAGTGTCGGGTTGTCTGACTTTACTACAGTGTTGGATTTACGACCACTTTCCTACTTTGAGGCCTACTCGGTTGGAGCCACGAGAGCTGGAGCGGGGGCAGGCAGGAGCATTCAGGTGGCGCGGTACAGCACCCCGGTCGAGTAAGAGGAGGGATGCACAGATGCTGGCTTATTATCGGCAGGCGATCGATAGTTTGACCCCTCAGTCAGTTAGTTGGACTCCGTATGGTCGTAGTCCTCATCTGACGGTGAGACGTACCTTGTATCAGGGCCTGCTCAGATTTGCAGAGATAGCAGAATATTATGATCCCACTAGGTGCCTCCGACAGTTAGGCTACGTGCAGGGAGTACCGTATCCACCGGAGCGTCCGCTTGTTGTGCGTCGACCTGCTTCCACGCTTGGATACTCTCTTAGCTACCATTCTGTCTATGATTCGTATTGGAACAACTTGGGGGCGCATAGTGTGCATCTGGACGTTTTTTCTACTCCGATACGACGTAGGCCATGGGAGTTTGCTGAGAATTACATGTCGCGGTACATTAGGCACTCGCACCCACATATACTGAGTGACAGCCGACCTGTTGAGGACATCTCGGATGCTGATACGGTTAGTACAATTATATTTTAAATTATTTGTATTAAATTATTTGTAACTAATATGTATTTAAATTGTATGGTTTTTTATTACAGTTGTCACGCGAGATGTGGGTTGAGATATCTCCCGTGATGGATGCTGCACAGGGTAGTAGGGAGGAGTGGATGGCTAGCGCCAACGAGTACTACGACTTATGTCATGGAGTTGGGAACATTTGGCCCGAGTTTAGGAGGAAGTCAGATTTTCTACCACCTCCACAGTAGTTGTATGATTATTATGTCATATGTATGAGTGTTATTTGTTGTTTTTAGACGAGTTGACTTATGTGGTGTTCAGTTGCTTATTTGTTGTTTTGGGACTATGACTTATGTTATTTGTGTAATCTGATAATGACTTATGTGGTTTATGTTGTACTTTGGATGTTTTTATTATATCATGCTTCCATGTGACGTAAACAAACTCCATTACAATTTATTTAAATTGAAGACGTTCATTACAATTTATTTAAATTGAAGACGTTCATTACAATTTATTTAAACTGAAGACGAGTACAAGTTTATTTCTTTGGACCCCTCTTTTTGCGTGATGGAAAGTTACTCGCCGCACCCCCAAGATCGAACCACATTTGAAAAAACGGCGCGAAATATGTCTCCCATCCATCCACGCTTTCTTGGTGACCGTTTGGCCACATGGCATGTGGAGGGGGCATCGGTATCTTGTCCGCCGGGAAAGAGAGGCTGATCCAATGATTCTGGACGAAATGCACAACAATGACTCCTCTAGGGTGGGCTTCCCCATGTATGTTGTCCACTGGCAGAATGGTGCATGGGTACGATTGTGGAGTTGGGTAGAGGTAAGTGCTGTACATGACAACCGCCAAATTAAATAGTGTAGCAAATACGAATAGATCCACACCCATCATCCAATGATGTTTAGTCGTTGGTGCTGTAGTAGTGATGTCAATGCGTCTGATTGCATCATTGATGCCGGGACCGTAGATGGGTGCGTATCGCCAATCGTGCTCACGCATTTCTTCAGCAAGTCGTGCCCTCACCCCTGTGAACCCTTCTTGACTACCATATAGTGCAAAACTAAGTGCACGAAACCCACAATGACCGTCTGGCGCCGGGTCGTGGATGGCAATGACAAGCGGCCGAATGAAGACAGGAAGGTGTTCCATGTGTGGGTAATCAGAATGGGTGCTGCTGGCTCCAGGGATATCTGTGAAGGAAATAGGTAATCAGCACAAATGCGATGTAAAATATTAATATAAATAACTACACTTATGAAAAAATTAAATTGTACCTGTGTCAGGACAGTTGTATCTGTTGTTATCTTCTGGGTCATCACACTCCTCCGCTGCATGGTCGTCTGACGGATACTCGTCTGTCTGAGTCCCCGTGGACTTGGTACTGGTCGACTTTGTAGACCCCGACGTTGTGCTTCCCGACTTCTTTTTCATGCTTTTCTTATTGCCTCGCAGTATCTTTTCCCACCACCCTTTCATTCTTCCAGTTGATTTTTTGGCTGGGCGCCCCTTTCTAAATTCGTTCACTTTTGGCTCGTGAATGTTGTCCTCCGCCGGGTGGAGACCACGAAACACGTTCTTTGCTGCTTTTTTAGTTGCCTCTGGTCCTCTGCGTACAGCCTCATCAACCAACTCCCGAAGGTGAGATCTAGCCTCCTCCTCCTGGGGAACGTACTCCTGAGCATTGGGTGGATGCTCATATGACAGTGTCCGCCAATATATATGAATATCACCCGGGATATATCTCTATGTCTCGCGCTCTGCCATCCATAACTTGACATCCACACCTCAAGCCGTGTGTCACAGAGAAATGACATGCACATCGGGAGTTCTCATTTTTTTCCAAGCGGGCACCCAATTCTTCTTCAGCCTCCTTCATTAATATAATTGCCTGCATGCTGACCTTCCTTCTCAAGAATGTGAATGGTGTACCACCGGATGCTGAAAGGGTTTTCTGTCTAGAGTTTTCCAACATCATCCTAACCTCCCCGAGTTGGTTAGTAATGTAGCGGTGGTTTCCTTTCCATACAGTGTCCATAGATCCCCGCGAGTTGTGGAGGAAAGTCTTCAAAGCGGAATGTGACGACTCAACCCTGTTTGTGCTCGTATTTCCTAGATGAAACACATTTTTTGTATGACAAACAACCCACTTTTCTCGATGTTGCCACCACACTCCCTGTATGTATTGCAACAGACGTGGTTCTTGATTGCCCCATCTTGTCCTAAAGCGGCCAAACGCGGCCAACATACCTTGCTCTGACCAAGAATAAAGCATAGGACACCAATATTGGTCGTACGCCTCGTTGACCAAATCCATCCTGTTCTTCCCAAATATTTCCAAGCACTTCTTCTGCACATTGGTGTTGATGTGCCAAACACATAGCAAATGCGGGGTGCGGGGGAAGACCACAGGAACCGTAGCAAGTAGTCCACCTTCGTGGTCGGTGACGATGACAGAGGGCTCGCGAGGATGGAGCAATTGTTGTATGCACTGCAACAGCCACAAATACGACTCTTTTGTCTCATCCTTCATGAGAGCACAACAGATGTTGAAATTCTTCCCAACTGGAGTTGCACCTACGACCTCCACCCACGGCCATTTATATGCATTGGTCTTATACGTTGAGTCGATCAGAATCACGTACGGCCAAGCCTTCAACATCTGGATGGAAGTTGGATGGGCAAAGAAAAGATGTGTCAGCACGTCGTCATCGTCCTTCATAACCTCTGTATGATAATTCTCACGTTCAGCTTGTAGCAACGCATACTGCACTGCATTCATCTCGCCCATCTCTTCTTTCCTAGACTTGGACCCGAGGTTATACATCTGCCTTTGGGTGTGATGCCCTTTGTCACCCTTCTGCTTGTTTATTGCCTGCTTCTGTTGCGACGGAGGTACCCCAGCATCTCTCATCTGCCTAAGAGATTCTTTATCCTCCTGACTCAATTTATTCATTTGACTGTGGCCCTCGGGATAAAGCATTTTCTCATGACTGTGATACCCTCGCCTTAAACCGGTTCCTTGCTCCGCGACTCCTTGTATCTCCCAGAATGTAGGTCCATCAAGAGCATCTGGATTAACCAGTAGTTCTTTGATTTTAATCTTGAACATGCATCCCGCTCCTTTTGAACTTGTATTGCCACGACTCTCTTTGGAAGGATCCGGCTTGTATGACTTCCTCTCCCTACTGCATCTGTCGCAATACATATAACAGATACCCAATGATCTTTCGCTGCCCAACTCACGTGGCTTCATCGATCCCTTAGTTAGAAAGAAACCAAGAGACATCGCGATGTTTTTGGTCACTGTTACAGCATCTTCGAAATTGGCATATCGGACACCATTGAGAAAATGGTCTGTGTAATCACCAATTAGTTCAACATTGTCAGCCATGTCCACCTGCAATTATGATTTTGACTCTCGTTAGAAATGTACAAATTATATGATTCTACAAAATTAAACTAAATGCAATAATTTAATTAAGTCTAAAAAATACAGATAATTTAAATATAAATTATTAAACCAAATTAGCTCTACGATTTAAATCTAAACACAATAAAACTAATTTGCGCTACAACAAAACACAATCACTTAATTAAACTATTTGTGCTTTAATTGACTCTACAAAATTAAACTAAATGCAATAATTTAATTAACTCTAAAAAATAATGATAATTTGACGATAAGAAAATTATTTTAATATAAATTATTAAACATCTTTAGCTCTACGAATTATATCTAAACACAATAAACTAATTAGCGCTACAACAAAACACAATCGCTTAATTAAACTAATTGTGCTTCAATTGACTCTACAAAATTAAACTACATGCAATAATTTAATTAACTCTACAAAATAACGATAATTTGACAGTAAGAAACTAATTAGCGCTACAACAAAATACGATTCGCTTAATTCAAACTACAAAGGAATTTAACTATGTAAAATAGAAATAAAAGCAATAAATTATAAATTATTAGCTCTAGAAATAAAATAGAAAAAAATACAACACTGTTATGCAACCGGTCGTCGCTCGCCGGCGTCGGACCCCGTCCGACGCCGGCGAGCGGACCGAACAAAAAATTCAGGATCAGCAAGAGGTTTACCTGCTTCGCTGGTCCGACGACGGGGTACGGCTGCCGTCCAGTGCCCGGCGAATTATCCTGACGAGATTGGTCCGGTGGCCGGCGAGTTTGGCTGCCGTCCGGTGGCTGTGGTGTTTGTGGGGGGTTGGTGGTCGGGACTCGGGTAGTGTGTAAGTTGTTTAAAAAACCATTTCAGCGAATAGAATATAAAGAAATATTTGGAGGGCAAAATTGTCCTTTTAGTGTTTTTTACGGACAGCAAATAGTAATTGCTCGGGCGGCAAATAGTAACCCTCTAGAATAACCGTTTGTCCTCTATTCAGACAGGAAAAGGGTCGCCGTGGGTTAAAACGTTAACCAACATTTAATGAAGCGACTGAACTGTAATATTGAACTTCCCCGTCGCCGAACCCCACCCGCTCACCCTTTTCGACGGTTCCTTTATTTCCTTCCTTTAGTCAAATCCGCGATCAAATTACACAACTGCCCCTTATCTCCCTTTAAATCCCCGTCTTTTCCAGCCTAACATTTCCCCCTCCTCTGTTTAGCTTTCCAGCAAGCAACAACCAGCATAAGAACAACAAGAAACCTCTGCTCTGTTTCTTCACATTTCTCCCCCACCCCTTTCTTCTGTTTCCCCCCTTTTAATTTCCTTCCCCTAAACCCTGTCAATTCAATCCAAGCCTCTACAACCCCCAGTTCGGAGAATCAATCATCAGTCCACCACTTCCCTCCTCTGCCGCCGTTGACGGGGAAAAAACCCATGGAGGTTCCGGTGATTAATAGAATAAGCGACTTCGAAGGCGGTGGGATAAACCCATCTGTAGTCGCTCGAGCTTTTGCTGCTTCCGGGATCGAGAGAATTTATCAGGCCTACAGTGTTTGGAAATGGGGCGCCCTAATGGTCGCCTTGTTAGTCGCCTCCATCACCACAATCGTCAGCCGAATCAGAATCCTCCTGATTCGGTTCCGGCAGAGTCGCCCAATTTCTACGGCGGCGGCTCTGCTTATCCAGGAAGAGTCCGATTACGACACGGAATCTGAATCTGGGTCCGAATCAGAGTTCTCAGACGAAGAAGAAGAAGAAACTGATGAGGATTTTGAAGAGGAAGAGGTACATTCTGACGGCGATGAAGATTTTAGTGTGCGGGGTTCGTCAAAGTTCGCGCGGCGGCTCCGGCGGCGGAGCAGCAGCATTGGGGATTTTTTCTCGTGGCCGGAATTCGCTAACGGGACGACGAGCAGCGTGGTCAAGCTCTGGGACAACTTGGGGCTGGGACTGGACGGGGAGCCGAACCTGCGGTCCATTTTCGGGGCAGGGAGCGAGATGCTCTTCCCCGGGGCGGCGGTTTCGGCGTCGGCGATGTCGCCGGCGGTGATAGTGTCGGCGGAGACGAACATGGCGGGGAACCTGCTGAGGGTGTGGGACAGTCGGGTCGGGTGCCGGATCCCGCAGATACTGGCGGAGTGGCGGCCGATGCTCGGGAATATCGTCGGCGTCAACGCCGCCGGGTTTTTGGAGAAGGTGTACGTCAAGGAAGAGGATGACGTTAGGCGTGAATTGACGGTGGCAGATATGAGAAAAAAGGCCCCGGTAGTAGGTAGCGTGACGGAATCTGAGGCCGCAGCGGATCCCTGGTGTGACGCTGACGCCGTTATTGTTGGAAACGACTCGTCCTCGTCGTCGTCGTCAAAGTTTGACTCGTTGAGGCGACGCGGTTAGGCTGACTGGGCCTTAGCTGGATTTGGGCTGGATTGGCCCAGGCCAGAGCTGTCCCTATGTTGTAATTTGTAAATAATTCATGGATTTAAATAAAATATAATTAGCACCTAAACAAGCGGTGATCCCAGTAAATGAAGTAATAAACCTCGCCTAATCATGCCTGATGTGACCACTAATCAAGTATTATCTTTCGTGTTATCTTTTGTGGACAGGAACCTTTCGTGTTTTCTTGTTTGGTGCTAACGTGTTTTGATTATCATTTGGTGTCATTATCACTTTCGTTGAAAGGTCTAAATTTGAGGGTTATCTTAAGAGTGAGGTCCGGATAGAAAAATACAATTGTGTTGTTTTGTCCACTCATCTAGAAAGGGTAAAACGTATCGAAATTGTTTTCTCTTTTGTGGATGAATTGTATTAAAATGTTGGCGAAGCAGACATGTGTTAATTTTACATGTTATGATTGAACAGTACACGACAAAGATTAAAAGTCAAGAAAGGAAATAGTAGAATCGCCAATGTATTGTTGCCGTATTATTGGCAAAATGACTGTGGTAACTGAGATTACAAAAAATATTTATATTTGGTCATTGGAAATATTTAAATTCAATCTTGGTCACTTAAATTAGTTAAATGGTTCAGGTTTAGTCACTCTCCGTCCAACTCCGTTAAATTTATCTGATGTGACAGTCAACCCTCAAAGTTGACTGTTATACTTCACTGCATTTACATATAACAAGCTTGTTCTAGTAACCATTTCTCTTCAATAATGTATTTTGGGAGCTGGTTTGGTTGTAGGGAAGCGATATAGTAGCGGGGAGTAAGCACCCTTTTTCAATTTGTAATCATAATATTTTTCGTTTTATTTATTTTACTTTATTGTGAAAATGAGTTGGAAATAGTAGAATATTAAATATGAACATTTTTTGTAATTCGAGTGACCAAGATTGAATTTAAATATTTCGAGTGACCAAACATGAACGTTTTTTGTAATCTCAGTGATCAAACATACAATTAACCCACATTATTAATATGAAAGAATATTATTTTATCACACAACCGACCATATTTTTGTTGGCCTTCCACATACAAATGGTTACCATTAGAAGAGTAATCGGTAATATAATCAAGGGCTATTGAAGAAAATATTATGGCATTGACCACCAAGGGGTGGTGGAGGCGGTAAATGCCCAGAATTGTGCACATGAGGTATTGGGTTCGATTCTTGGCAGCCGCCACTTCTGTAATACCTCCTTAGTAGTCACCGACCCGTTAGAGTTCTAGGGAAATGACAGTGAGAAAGCAAAGGAGGAAGAAGTTGACATATGTATGACTTGAAATTTATTTCAATTTGCCTGGGTCTCATAAGGCGGGCGGGATAGTTCTTCTTGGCCCTCATAGGGACGTCCTTTTCGCTCAGGGGTTCCAGTTTCACTCTATTGATGATCTTCTTGTTGTGGAAACCCTCGTCCTCAAGGAAGCTTTTTCCTGGTGTGTGACCAATGGATTCCTGGATGTGAGATTTGAAGGCGATGCCAAGGTCATCATCGACAAGATCAATCACGAGGATACTAGAGATAGTAGGGTTGGGATGATTTTGAGGGAAATTAGGCAGTTTCTTGCATCTCACTCGGGCTTTAGCTTACGATTTGTAGGACGGAATAACAATAGGGTAGCCCATATGGTGGCTAGAAAGGCCCTTTCTTTGTACCTGTCTACGTGTCGTATTTTTAATTTTCAGGTCTGGCTATATTCCAGGATGTAACGTTCTGCCTCTGTTGAATCAATATACGATTATCTTTTGTAAAAAAAAAAATGATATGTGGTTTTAGTGCGTCAATTTGGGTGGACCTCCATCTCATTCTCACCTGTAAGGATATCTGTATTAGAGAAAATACATAAAAGCTTTTTTATTTATTTCATTTATTCATTTTTCAGTTCCTACTCTTGTGGAACGTGAAATAGTGCGTAGCTTTCGGTTGCTAAAATTCTCTTCTTCTCTGTATATGAACATTGGCTTCCATCAATGTAAATCAAGTCAATTTTCTACAACAAACTTCTATTCCAAAAACTCTCACATGGTATAAGAGCAAGTCACGATCAACTAGTTCCGATCCAACTTCATTCTTACTATTCTCCTCTCCCATTACCTCTGTTTTTTATTCCTCTGTTTTTCATCATGTCCGGCTCATCAGTTTCAGATGGCTCTGCAATCCCTACAGAAGATTCGATCATTACCTTTAATTCAGTGGCACAATTGCATCTGAAACTGACCTCGACCAATTTCCATTCCTGGGGATCGCAATTGGAGACGTTGCTGATGGTATTGGACCTCATAGCCTTCATTGATGGAACAGGTGATGCCCCTGCTCAAATGCTCACAACAAACAACACCACTCAGCCCAATCCCGCGTATCGCCGCTGGTATCGTCAAGATAAGTTGATTCTCCATGCTCTTCTATGCTCAATCTCTGAATCTCTCTATTCGTATATTTCTGCCGCTACCACATCTCGAGAAGCAAGGCTGGTCATGGAGAAGTTGTATGGCGGTCGTTCCCAGTTTCGTATTATCCATTTGAAAGGGAAATTGGTTGGCACTAACAAAGACAATCGTGATGTTATCTCATATGCCAATGATTTGAAGCTCATTGCTGCTGAACTTGCCCTCATTGATGACCCGGTCAAGGATTTGTATCTTGTTGCGTATTGACTTTGTGGTCTTGGGGCAGAGTATAATCAATTTGCTGCATCCATTTGCGTCGTGGTACGGTGGTCACCATTGAAGAGCTCATCAGCTCCCTTATTGAGTTCGAGACCGACCTGAAAGCTCAAAATCGAGATGTTGCGGTACCAACCGCGTTTTATTCCCATGGGCAGCCCCGTCGCAGTGGCGGCGGCAACACTAGCAGAGGAGGTGGCAGAGCCTTTTCCCGTCCTTCCCCACGTTATCAGTTGTCGCATGATTTTAGTGGCGGCGACCTCAGCGCCCTCTCTCCATCCCGCGACCTAGTCGCCTTGCTTGGCCAAACTGGATACCCCAGCGCCCACTCTCCCTCACCACGAAAAGGGCCAGTTATTTGTCAATTTTGTGAAAAGAAAGGGCATACAGTGAGACAATGTTTTCGTCTGTTTCCTCAGGCCCGCCAGGCCTTTAATCAGGCCCGTCAAAGGCAAGTTTATCATACCACCTCCATGGGCTCTTCTTCATGATCTGGGCCTTGGCTTATGGATTCAGCAGCATCCCATCATGTAACTCCGGATCTGGGCAAACTCTCTCTTTATTCGGATTATACAGGCCTAGATGAGATCCTTGTTAGTGATGGAACAAGTTTGGCTATATCTCATATTGGATCTTCTACTGTTTCTATTGGTTCACATTCTTTATTGAGTTCTCTATGGAATTATTTGCCACTCATTTTCTTGTGAAGGATCTTCGCACGGGGGCGCATCTGTCAAGGGGGAAAATAACGGTGATGTCTACGAGCTTCCTCGAGAGGTGGAGAATGTTCGAATGGCCTTGGTGACAATCCTCACATCCGCATCTTCTTGGCACGCTCACCTTGGTCATCCTTCCTATCCGATTTAAAATAGGACACGAATAAGTCGAATCATCTAGTTTATTTGGATCTCAGATTATTATTTGAATAGATTACAATTGAATCGATTCACCCTTCGCCCAAATGAAGAATCGGACTGATAGCGTCAAAACCTTGCAAAAGCAAAACACCTAAACCACAAGATGCATCGCTGTCTGTGTTGCCGGTTTACAATTTTTACACACATAAACCGGTTTTAAAAATTAGGGTTAATACCTTATTTTGGCCCGAACTATGACCATATAATCAACTTTGGCCCGTGGTTTCAGAAATTAACATCCTGGCCTCAACTATGCAGCATATATACTCAATTGGCCCGACACATAGTTTGACCGTCAATTTGGACGGTCAACTCCGTTGACCGTTAGTCAACACGCCATGTCATTGCCTAGTCAGCCTAAAAATCATTCAAAAAATCATTTATTATCAAATTAACCAAAAATAAATTATAAAAAACATAAATAAATATATTTTTTGGATAATTTGAAAATGATAAATTTTATAAATTAACCAAAAAGTATCAAATTATTTTATGTTTTTAAAACTTCCCAAAAAATATAATTTATATCATAATTTTTAAATTTATAAAATTTAATTTGATAATTTTGGTTAATTTATAAAATTTATCATTTTCAAATATCCCAAAAAAATTATTTTATATTTTTAGAATTTTTTTTTTTGGTTAATTGGAAAATGATAAATAATATAAATTAGGAAAATAATTTGAATTTGAATTTTTTAATGATTTTTATGCTGATTAGGCAATGACATGGCATGTTGACTAACGGTCAACTCCGTTGACCGTCCAAATTGACGGTCAAACTATGTGCCGGGCCAATTGAGTCTATATGATGCATAGTTGAGGCCATGATGTTAATTTCTGAAACCACAAACCAAAGTTGATTATATGGTAATAGTTCAGACCAAAATAAGGTATTAACCCTAAAAATTACAATTGGTTTGGGTGGTGGTACTGGTCGGTAAGTACTAAGCAGACCTGCGGCGGACGGAGTTGAATATATAGGATCACGCGCAAAAGCAGGCAAGACCCCGCACGCGCAGCCTGCAGCTGCTGGCAGGCAGGTTGCAGTTGCAGCCCTTCCCACGGTCAGGCCAGGCCCCCTGCCATTTCCCAATCCCCGCCAATTTCCCAAGTCCATTTATCTGTTTGTTTATAATTCCCAAGGTTAGGCAGGCAGTCTCTGCCGCTCTTCATTCTTTGTTTGGATGTGGTTGGATCAGGTTCCCAAGTGCATTAAAAATCATATTACATGCTTGCTTGCTTGCTTCTTCTCGTCATTCTGCTGCTTTCACCAGCTTTTGGTGGAATTATAGTAGCCTTTTCCCAAAGAGTCTTGTCTTTTTCAGTCGTCGGCTTTCTTCTTGGATCTCCCCCCGTCATGTCTGCCATCACCACTTCCCACCATCATTCCCTTGTTTCCCCAACATTCATTACCCACCTCGTTAAAAGTGAGGGTTCGTTTGGAAGTTGCGATAGTTTTGTTGAAATTGTCATTATGCATGTATTGTTTACAATGCATCGTTTTTTTGTTTTTTTAGCAGAAACAATACATGGATTGTTTCTGTGATGTGACAGAAACTATCACTCATTTTGAGTGATTGTTATATCTCAACTTTTAGTTGTGATTGTTGAGATAGTTGAGTTGAGATTGTTTTGTCTCAGCTTGTAGCTGATGCGACATACACAATCACACATACCAAACGTTGTATTCTACAATGCATCAAATTCGACAATACATGTATAATATTATACATGCATTTTCAACAATACATCTATTTAACAATCGCAACTTCCAAACGACCCCTGAATTTATGATATTTTTTGGTCTATCTGCTTTTGAAACTTATGTTTGATTTTTTCGTTTGCAATTGCAAGTCTTGTAAGAGCTTTTTTAGCTTTGGGCTACATAAAAAAACAAATGTCGAAACCAAATAGGCAATCGATTCACAAAACATTGTTTAGTAGGACATATTAAGAGAGATTTATTTTGTTTAGATGTGAGAAAAGCAATTCGTTAAAAGATATAGATCTGATTGAATTTCACAAATGTTTCATAAAATGACATGTCGGTGTAATTTGTTATAAGTTGTACTAGTTGGATCTTTTCTTATCTAAGAAACCATATTACAGTTATGGCAAAATACACCTGTATAGCCAAAACTTTCAAGGGTTTGCCTATAATAGCCAATTTTGGAGAAATACCACTTATAGCCACTTCCGTCCAATTCCTTAACGGTGTCAACTAATAGGCTAACTGGACAAATGTAAATGCTGACCTGGCGATATTTTTTCGGACACGTGGATTAACAAAACAAGTATACATAACATAAATGCAAATTTCTATGATTTAATAAGAATGAAGAAAATAAAAAAAATAAATTCACTATTTCGTGCCCCCATTTCCCAGCAACCCAACCCTAACCCTAAATTGAAGATGTCTTCTGGCTCTTTCCCCGCCGCCATCAACATCATCTTCATCCCTTCCTTTCCTCCAATCTACTTTTCAATACTTTCTCTTCTTCAACACTTGCTCCAGGTTCATCCTTTCTTCGATGGCCTGGACGGCGATGGAAACTCGACATTGAGGCAACAGGAGCTGGCGGCGACTAGATGCAGAGGTGATACAACACCGACGGCGTGCTCGTCGATTCCAGCGACTTCCCGGCTTCCACTTCCAGATCGGGGGTGTCGAGTCCAGGAACTCAGCGATTGACTCGCTCCTCCGTCTTCTCGGGGAGGACGACAAGGATGATGTGCGATTCGAAGGGGGGAAGGATATGGACAGCGGAGGAGAGGGATTGTGGAGGTGGGTGTGGCCGAGGAGGAAGTGGTTCTTCTTCGATGCCTCAAATCCAGGGCCTAGACAAACAACAATGAAGGAGAATCGAGCGCCAGACGATAGGGAAGGAGAATCGAGTGCCAGGCAATAGGGAAGGAGAATCGATCACCTCTTCTGCTTTCGACGCCGCCATGAGGGTCGACGGATCCGGTTTCAGTGGGGGATGCGGGAGAAGAGGTTGCCGGTGTGTTTGATGAGATTCATTTTGCTTTGATTTATGATGTTCTTACGGTTGATGGCTAGAGATTGATAATGTATTCTTGTTTTGATTTGGGAAGTTATGGAGGTGGTAGAGCTTGATTATATTGGGAAGAACAGATCCGCGTAGAGAGACGAAAAGGAAAGGGACGATCACATGGGGATGGGGAGAAAGTAATAATTATTTTATTTTTATAATTGAAATTAATTTTTTATGAAAACTCTTAAAATATTAATTAAAATGACACGTTTCATCTACATGTCACCAACTGCTGAGTTGTCGCTGGTGTGGGTGCTGAGTTGTCATCTTAGTCAGCATTTCATTTAGATAATTGACGGTGAGATTAACACCGTCAAAGTTTGTAACGGAATTGTCTAGATTTGTCATAAGAACATTGAAACTGTGACTATTTTTGGTATTTCTCCAAACGTGGCTATTATTGTCACAAAAGTGAAACTTTTGGTTATACACATGTATTTTGCCTCTTGTTTTCTTACAAGAAACACCAAAAAAAAAAAACTTCTATTATATGTTGTGATCATCATTCCTTCATGTTGCATTTAGTCAGCACTATTACTACAATCATGCAATAAGTTCGTTTTATGTATATATATATATATGTACGTATAGATATGCTCTCCTAACATAAAAGGAAGGTATTACTCCAAGTAGGGTGGAAATCGGTACGGAATTGGTATCCCAATACCAAATATCGAAATCTCGAATACCGAATTATACTCTAAAGTCACTCCCAATCTCAATCCCTAAATAATTCCGGTATCCCAATTGGTACTTTGTTATTCCAATAGTTATTATCAAAGACGAAATTAATTATCTTTGCAAGTAATAATTAAAGACATAAATTAGATTTGATTGTTTAATTTAGGGCAAAGAGACTAAGCAAAGAGTCTTGAGTTTGCCTAGAGGTAGGATATTGATAAGGAGAATGGAAAAGATGTGACATTTCAAATTCTTGTCATTGGTAATCCTTAATTTGACGAATTGGAGGTTGAGAGACGACTAATACTAGTGTTTGCCTTTTGGTGTTATGAAAATAATAAGAGATTAGGTGAGAAACGAGAGTGGCTTAAACTGGAAAGTCAAAACTGAGTTGGATGGGGGCTTCTAAGTTGTAAAAGACTGAAGAACGACTAAAAGTTGTGTGTTATATTTCTTTAATTTATAATTTTTGGTATTTCTCGATATTTCGGTATACCGATCCCAATCTCGTTATCCCGAATAGCAGTCCAAAATGAATCCCAATCCCTAAAAAATAAGCCGATTCAATAATACCAAATAATATTAACTTCGATACCGTATTCGATATATTCTAAATACTTATACCAAACTTCCCGTTCATAACTCCAAGAGTTCCTTTTCCCAGACATTCCCACCGATGTAGAAGACAGGAAAACGTTACTTCAAAGTTACACCTTAACTAGGGCTCCTAGCTAGCTAGCTAGTTAGTGGGTTCAATGTTTTCCCCGATGGATTGAAGAGGCCAGACAGACATATAATAGTTTCCATCCACGAAGACCAGAATATATATGTACCTAGCTGGCTGGCTGGCTCGCCCCGACATTACACAATGGCACGTGCCATTATTATATCTAACTTACAAAATACAAATAAAGTGCAAATATTATACTCCTCTTAGTCTACGTATATGAACCCAAAACTTGAATGTGTGCGTACGGACCTCCTCCCTCAATAATACAGATAATTAATTATCCTCTCGTTAATGCTTGAACTTGAATGAATATGTTCATATAATTATCATTATTATTATCGGTTAAGAATTAGGTGTGTAGTGTTATTTGTTTGGAGCAAAAGCAGTTGTGTGTTCAATGTACTAGCTACGCTAGCTAGGGAATAATATGGTCTTCTTCTTTGTTAGTACGTAGGTACCAAATCGTTCCCCTCTATGATTAGCTTCAGAGTCAGTAGTCGTTTCATTTTGGTTGATTATAATTCATATATATGATGCAGTCGATCGTGAAGTGGAGTGGCGCCGCTTTAGAATATGGACTAACACAATAATTGGTTTGATTTTCTTGCCCTCCTTTTTCATATATGGTTTGTGGCCTCAAATGTTTGGTGACGAGACGTTCTCTGTGATTAATTCTCATCTCAGTAATTAGGCGTTTACTTTTATTTGTATCCATTTTTCAAGTTGTGAGGAATTGTTAACTGCACCCATTAGGCTGCAGTCAGCCCGGCCGGTAGCACGTACACTCCTCATCATGATGGCCGTATTGATCGTTTGACCGGGGTCACAAAAGCAAAGATCATATGAGTTTCTATGTTCTTTCGTTGAAGTCGAATATTGCTCTTTATATCGGAAGTGCACTCTGAATTAGCATGATGACGAATATCAATGATAGTGCGTGCTTTATGATAAAAACAATCAAGCATGCATATTGAGACGCATATCCACTATATTCGCCAATCTTTAGCCGATGACATGATATAGTTATATTCTACGTGTCAATAAATGACAAGAGACAACCTAAATTTTCACATAGGTTGCGGAGGCAAGTTGTCATGCATATGCTTTTATTGCACAAATAGCACCGTCAATTTGGGGCAAGGGTGTTATAATATAGTATACTAGGAGCACTTTTACTATACTATATAGCATTGGTGTTCTAATGTACAACTCAAAGTTGTACCATAACATTAAATGTATAAGTTTAGGTTGTACCATGAAGCAATTTGTACCATTATGTTATGGTACAACTTTACAACTTGAAGTTGTACCATCACATAAAGGTACAAGTTCAAGTTGTACCATAAAAGAATTTGTACAAAAAGTATAGGTACAATTTGAAGTTGTACCATAACGTAAATGTACAATTTTAAGTTGTACCATAAATGCAAAAACCTATAGCACCAATACTATATAGCATTGTAAAATTTCTCGTATACTAGCTGGTGTTATTGACCTCCTTCGTATGAACGATCTTAGAGGTTAGAGGTATGTGCGTATGCAAACATGGTATTAAACCTACGTTTTATTTGCTTTTATTAAGCTCATAAACTCTATGAACATACACAACATAAAACAGAATTGAACCACGTATATCTAGTACTGTTGTATGATCGTTCTTTAGTTTCCTTTTTTGTTTAAGTATGATAGTTTTGACATGCATGATTGACCCAAATCGCATTAGGCCAGTTTTAATTAGGCGTTTACTTTGTATCCATTCTCAAGTTGTGAGAAATAGTAATGGCCCATTAGGCAGTCAGCGGTGACTCTTCTCTCGTCCTAAGGCAAATGATTGACCCAAATCGCATTATGCAGCTTTTATTAGGCGTTTACTTTTCCATCAACAAGCTAGCAGTAGTGAGCTCCAGATATGAAGAGCATGGAATAAGGGTCTGGTCGGTCTGGTCATACTTTCTTTCCCGGTCAATTCAATGCATATAATTCTTCTGACTTTTGAGCTCTGAACAACCTTTTGCCTCCTAACTTCCATCTTCCCCAATCCTTTTACTTTGCTTCTGTTCTTGCTATGAACTTGGATACCATAGCCAGGAATCCAATTTTCAATCCAGAGTTCGTATCCCTACTGATTATAACTCGATCGTGCTTGAATCAATTGTTAATCCTGTAGCAATCGTTATTGCGTTTTATATGTAAATTAGGTAATATTACAAGTAGGTAACATCACAAGGTTTAGTCTCTAATCATCACATATACCAGCTAACGTTAACATCACATCTGAGTAGAGATCTAAGACTAGATTATTTATCCCACTATCGCTCAAATATATAGTTGATTTAGTACTTCCTTGGAACCAATAATTAATGATTACTTATTGAATAAATCATTGGTTCGTACTAATTGGCTGACAATTTGGTGGTGTTATTAATGTGGTTATGATTAGTTTGGTTCTGGTTTCAAAGTGACATTGCACATGCGCATCAACATGGCCATTTTTGTGTGATTAATGTGTTGTGCTTTGTGCAATTTGTGAGGAGTTGAGCCCTGCCATAGAATAAGGTGTTATCTTCTCACTATAGTTGTCCCGAATCAGAATTCTCCATGTCTAACAATTTGTTCCGTGACCAAGGTAACATTCCATAGGAGACTATTTGTACTAGACCTCTTGTGTTTTTCTTGACCATAACTGGCCTATTTATACTAGATTAGCTAGCTGTCTTGTGTTTCCAAACTGACATTGCACATGCACAACATGGTAATTTTGTGTGGTTTATGTGTTGTGCTTTGTGAGGAGTCGGGCTCTGTCGTAGAATGATGTGTTATTTTACCATCATGCTACGTGGACACAAAGAACTCATAATTCTCCACATCAAATTTGTCCCCAGACTAAGGTGACATTCCTCATGTGTTTATATATACTAGGCCTCTTGTATTTTTTCTTGACCATAGACGACTTGTAACATACATGGTGAATCGGTGGCATGACCCAGGAATTTTACTCAATGTTGGTTTGATCTAAAACAAAAATCATAAGGTAACCTTTATTAACTTCTTACCGTGACCCAAAATGTATCTTTATATTTTGGAAAAAAAATTAATATACATACATCATGCAAAGTATTAAGGATGTCACTTTGAATGTATTCTACCAAAAACTCATCCATTACTTGATCACTCATTTTATTCCGAAGTGTATTCTTCGTGTAGTTCATTGTGGAAAATGTTATTTCAGTGGTGTCTGTTAGCAACAAAGTTGATTTCACAAGACTGTAAACTAATATAAACACATGATGCTTATGTGACATAACCGTTGCCCTATAAACGAGCATTAACTTTTCCTTGTCAAAGTCTACAAATGAATCATTTAGTTTTAAGCATTGACATCACAACTCTAGTTGTAATTCGTTGGTATATGTAAGGGTGGGCAACGAGCGGGTTGGGTGGGTTTTGGTCTCAAATTGATTCACCTGCTTGCTAGTGGGTTGGAATAATTGTGACCCGCAATCCACTCACATACTTCTGTGGGTTGGGTTGGGGGGCTTTTGGTATACACAAATGTGGTGGAGCTACAAATATATGGTGCTCGTGAAGCACATTGAGATCGGATTGGAGATCTTGGGGGAGTGAATATTAAAAGACCACTAAATGGGCTTGCTTTGCTTCTATCAGTTAGGTCTTCCAATGTGATGCATGTCATCAAACCGGAATTGGTTGAAATGGAAGTGTTAGGTTCATATCATCATCAGCTGGAAGTTAAATTATCGACCCAAATCTTTCTACACAATATAGTAAACGATCTCGCAGAATCTAATCTAAGCACAAAATCTATGTAAATGTCAGACTTTTAAGATTTCCCAGGAACAGCTTCCAAACTTTGCTCCCCTCCTGTCCCTCCCCTCTCTCTGCACTGGATCGGATGTTTTAAGATATTCCATTTTGCATAGGATTGCAAGGTCGGTCATTACTTGAAGAGTACTAGCAAGATCCAAGCTTTGCTTCTTCTCTTTCCTTGGGCGATAAATTTTGTCTAATGTAACTAGTTGCGCGTGTCTCCAAACAAAAGTCAGTCGGTGGATTTCGAAATTTGTATAGATCCAACATGCATTGTTTTGATCGGAAAGAGTGGCTATTGGCAGGAGACCATTAGATTTGGACAAAGCATATATAAGTTTAGTGTCTTAAATATTGCAACAACGATTTTGTCGGTATAATTCAACAAATTTTTTATACTATATCGTAGATAAATCAATCTAATTATCAGAAAAAGATTTGAAAGTGCATAGTAACGATATCAATTAATTTTTTACATACAATATGCTATTATTTATTATGTGGGTGAAATTTATCCAACCATATTAAGCTGAAGCACACAAATTCTGACCAAATTGCTATGTATAAAAAGAAAGAAAGCAACATGATTAGGATGGAAAACGTGTCACCTGTGAATTGGGGGGATGTCGTGCAAGTATGTTGATGAGGAGAATGGGCTGTGCTAAAAATAGAGCATAATTATTATTTTAGTTACCAAGTATTTGAAAAGGGGCAAGACTCATCATTGTGTGGTTTTCCCCATTTTTGCTAATTAACTTGGATGCTCAGCCCATGCTTAATCCCATTTTTTAAAGAGAAGTGGCCCCACTATGTATTTAGTTTTTAACAGGGTATAGCTATCTAGGTGGATATAATGATCAATTTGGAAATGTCTATCAATAGATTATAAATCCAGTTGCTCTTAAACAAATACAAAATGGAAGGTAGGAAAAAAATAATACAAAATGAGTGGCACATTATATAGATTGTTAACCATACGTTGTTGGTTCAGAGGATTTTCCCACGAAACCTGATTGAGACCGTCACTCTTTTCCGCTCATATTTTTCTACGAAGACAGAGATTGTAATTAGGCGCCTTATAACGCTGCCTTGGTTAGGTTAGGCAAAAGTATGGTTATAGAATGACCAATTTTTGTGGCTTGTTATTTTGCTACATTAGGTTAATCTTTATCACCCACATTTTGTGTTCATTTTGTATCTCTCTTGGATATTTATCGTATTGAAGTTGAGTTGCTCAAACTCAATAATGTGTCAATGTTGGTATAGGATTTCTCCATCCTTCTAAAAAAACTATCCATAAGTTTCATTACATATTCTAGAGCATTCTGTATTTTGCCTTGTGTGGCAAGCAAGCAATAAAAGTGATAAAACATTATAAATGTTAAAACATAGATATATTAGAGGGCGGAAATTATTTAAAAAAAACTCAAATAGATAAATAAATTCAAACCGATTTAAAACCTGAATTGTAGTATTAATATTATACAGTTCTTTTGGACAGCTCGTAACAAATTCTAATTGGGGCCCACCAGGAGTCCAGGGGAGGTCCCCGTTTGTTTGATATGTTTGCGCAGAAGAAACAAAAACAAAAGGGAATGGCGGAAGAAAGCCAAAAAGGGTTCGAAAAAGTTCTCTTTTGTATTTGGGATTTTGCTTTCTTCTTCACGATGACTCCATATTTTGCTCTTTCGATTCAAAAGTTCCTAGGACCTTTCCGAGGAAACGTAACGTAGCTATCATCTAATCCAGGTTTGTTGTCCTGCATTCGATTTGCCCTGAAGACGGTTCCCTACTTGGATTGTGTTGATGAGGTGTAGTAGGAATGATACGGTATTGTGTGAGCGTATAATTATGGTATATGCTAATAATGATAATGGGCTTAATTGCAAGTTTGGTCACTCTAATTGCTACAAAATTTCACGTTTGCCACTCAAATTAATTTATTCCATTTATAGTCACTTAAATTAGGTTAACAGTCCAAGTTTGGTCACTGGCCGTTAGTCTCCGTTAACTTTTGCTGATGTGGCGGTCAACTCTTATAGTTGACCGTTAAATGAGTGACGTGGCGATTAAAAAATAATAAAATAATTTAATTTAATTATTTTTTATTTTCCACCTAATTATTATAAAAATAAAAACCTATTTCCTTTTAATTGTTATTTTCCACCGCGGCCTGGCTCGAACCCAGCTGATGAGCTGCGTCGTCTTCGGCTCCTTCGTCGTCTGGTACCTCGCGGCGTTCTCGATCTCCTGCTTCAAGGCGCTGACCCTGGTCATCAAGAAGGGCAGAGTGGCAGAAATTGTGGACCGGGATCTGGACGGAGAGATTGCGCCGGAGTGTCTGAAGAAGTTCGCGGAGGTGGCGATGAGCTGCTTGGTGGAGAACAGAGTAGACAGGCCGTCGATGGGGGATGTGGTTTGGGGGCTGGAGTTCGCCAAGGAGTTGCAATGCGGCAGCGAGGAGCGGGTGAAGGGATCCTAGTGATTCGGCCGATCGCCGATTCGTTGGCTGCCGATCAGGAGATTCAATTGGGGTCGGGGTCGGGCGATTCAGCTGGGTCGGGAGATTCAATTCGTTGACTCCACACTCTGCTTTCTCCTTTTCCCACCTCTGTCTGCTGTCTCCTCCTTCTCTGCAATTGTCGCCGGGATTTCCACACAGAGAGATCGAGAGCGAGAGAGAGAGAGAGAACAATGGCGGAGGCGTTGAGATGGTTCGCCCTGTGCACGGTGCTGGTCGTGGTGATGGTCGTCGGAGTTACGGCCACTGCCCGGAATGGCGGGATCTCCGGTCTTGCTCTGACTCGGTACGCCGATATGCATTTTCAATCTCCGTTGAATTCTGCTCTCTCTACTAGCTAATCGTCTCCTACATTCCCCCAATTCGCACTCTACACTCGTGTTTGTAGTTTCCCCCCCTTTTCTTACGACTTAATTGAGCGAGCTCTGTTGCTCTGTTCTACTCTGTTTTCTCGTCCTAGTTTTCGAAATTCCCAGCTAGTTCAGTTTGCTTCTGCTCTTCAGTTTTGTTTTCCGTCCAGTAAGTACAGTTTTATTTTCTCAAGGTTCCACAACCAGGTATTGAACTGACGCATTGTGAAGCGAATCTTGGTCTTTAGAGAATGTTTGGACTGTTTCTTTGTGAAATTTGAACTGCATTCCGGACCGGGAACTCATCCCATTCCCGACCTTTTTACAATAGTGTCTGAGATCGAACAGAGCTATGGAGAATGAGGATTTCACCAAATCTCAATTAATTCTGTTAACCGCCTGCATTAATGGCGGTTTCTCTTACAAGGCTATGAAGACGACGCAGCTCATCAGCGGTGGAAAATAACAATTAAAAGGAATTAGGTTTTTTTTATTTTTATAATAATTAGGTGGAAAATAAAAAATAATTAAATTAAATTATTTTATTATTTTTTAATCGCCACGTCACTCATTTAACGGTCAACTATAAGAGTTGACCGCCACATCAGCAAAAGTTAACGGAGACTAACGACCAGTGACCAAACTTGGACTGTTAACCTAATTTAAGTGACTATAAATGGAATAAATTAATTTGAGTGGCAAACGTGAAATTTTGTAGCAATTTGAGTGACCAAACTTGCAATTAAGCCAATGATAATGGTTTATAATTCTACACTATTTTTTCATATAAGCGATGAGGTTATTTGATTTAAATTTTTTCTTTGAATTACTTTTTGGTTCTTGATCAAATTAATGGTTACGAAATTGTAAGATCAGCCATGCGCGGGATCCAATACTCGCTTTTATCTCTCTTATTGTAAAATGATAGTTATTGCAACTAATTTTGAAATGAGAAATTTGGACATCCAACAACAACAAATCGACATGATAGATTGATAAAAAAAATAATAATAATGAATTTATTATTAAACATATCAATGATATATAGGAAGAATTATTACAAGCTCTCTCAAATTGAAAGATTGCAGTCTAGTAGCTATGAATTCAGGAAAGAAAATGCACCATTCTCTTGCGTTAGAGAATCCACATTCCTTCCCTTCATTATTCTAACAAAGCCTTCTAGCACTACCAAAACTGCTTTATGGTGCTAAAATTAATCTGACTATGACTATCTGCTCCCATCAAAATTTCTCTCTTATCTATCTTTTCTCTCTAGACTGTATTTCAAAACTGTTTCTGAAACCAAAAATGAAAATGGAAAAAAAGAGGGGGGAGAATAAAAAAAAAATGTATGGAGGGAGAGAGAGAGAAATGGAAAAGGGGGAAAATAAAAAGAAAAGAAAAGAAGAAATTATTTGGAGAAAAGCTGGAAAAAAGCTGGATGCAGAACCTACTCCTCCTGCAAGAACTGCTTCACAATCTTCACGCTTGGATCCATCACCTCCTTCTCCCACACCTCCACCCACTGCCTCCGTCTCTTAATCTTACTCTTCCTCCGCTGCTGACCACCGCCGCTTTCCGCCGCCGCCGTCATCATCACCAGCTCCTCCTCCTCCTCCTCCGCCTCATCCTCCGCTCTCAACCGCTCTCTAAACACGTCCGTCGAGTCCACCCTGTGTAGGTCCCACCCGCCGCTTTTCAGCCGCATGATCTTCCCCACCTGCCTCTCCGCCAGCCGACACGTGTTCTCCTTGATCTTCCTCACCGCATCCTCGTATACGCTCCTCCGTACTGTATCCCACCCTCCTTCATCATCCCCTTCGTTAACAATCATCTTCTTATTGTCAGTTTCGAATTTCCCCATTTTGTAGTACCATTCCAATTCGGGCACCCCGATCGATTTCAGCAGCCCGGTCCGACCCGGCCACGATTCCGACGAGTAGAAATCCGCCATCTCCTCCATCATCCCGGTCTCCACCATCTCGTCCACCCGCCGGCAGAGGTAGTCGCAGAGAACGGGGAACGCGACGTCGATCCAGAGGAAGCAGCAGTCGTACCTCAGCTGCGGGGAGACCCGGTCCTCCGGACCCGACCCGTAGAAAACATCCGACCCGGGGTGAAACCGGTCAACGAGGAGAGAATAGATGAATGAGTTGGACCCACCCACCACGACGGGGAGCTTCCCCCTGGATGCAATGTCGGCGACCGCGGCCCCGGCGAGGTCGCGGAAATCGGCGGGGGTCAATTCCCCGTCGGCCGGGTCCAAATCGCCGAGGAGGTGGTGCCGGACCCCACGCCGCTCCGGAATCGAGATTTTGTTGGTGCTGATGTCGAGCCCCCTGTAGAGCTGCATTTTGTCGGAATTGATGATTTCCGCCTCGTACCCGCAGGCGATTGAGAGGTCGACGGAGAGCTTCGATTTCCCGCAGCCCGTTGCCCCCATGATCACCAAAACCTTCTCCTTCTGCCGCCGGGAAAACGACAGAGCTGGAGGAGGAGGAGAAGAAGAAGTATCGGAAGAAGAGTCCATCCGGACGCCGCGGAAAGACGGCGGAGAGCGGCGGCACCGGGCGTAAGGGGGATTGAGGAGGAAAGAGAGGGAGTCCTGGGAGTAAGAAGGGAGCAGGGAGCAATGGGTCTCGAGTAAATGAAGTTTCATGGGAATGCGACAGACATATAAGAGGGGCTTTTTTTTTCTGGCAATGGAGGGTTAAGAGAGAATGTCTGTGAAGGAATTGAACAACGGGAAGAGACAGAGAGAGGTGGCGTTGGCGTTTTGTGTGAGCGAGCAGCAGCAGCAGCAGCAGAGCAGCTGTTTGGGTTTCTGATATTTGTTTGATGACGATACAGAGAGAATTTACAGAGTTCTTCTGTGCAGCCCTTTCTTGTCGTTTTCCTTTCCTTTCCTTTCGCCGGTGAATGACCTCCGAGCTCTGATTGGCTTCTGGGTGACTGTAAAATTTCTGGGTTTTGCTCTGCAATTTCAAAAAAATTACGAGTTATATGGAGGATGATGATGGATGAGAGAAACGAAGAAACAAACAGGCGTGCAATGTGGGAATGAATGTTTGATGAGAAGGGAATGGGAATGGGGATTCCCAACGCCAACAACGCTAGCCCCATTTATAAATATACTCCCATAGCCATTAACAAACCCCATTTATATAATACACAGAAGAGACACACACGAAACCCAGAGCAGCAGCAGGGGAGAGAAGAGAAGAAGAGACTGCTGGAGAAAAACAGCAACCAACTGGAATTTCTCTTATACCTCGCGTGGATTATAAAATCCCACTTCCAGTTTCCACTCTCTGAATAGAATAATAATAATTCCAGGGGGAAAAAAGTTCCTTACTTGCTTTCAAGGTTTGACAAAGAACAATCCTTCCTGGTCCTGTTTTAACATTCAATTGCTGGTGATAGAACTCTTACTGCAAAAAACACTGAGTAGTCAAATTCAGCTGTATTCTGGATGAGGTTAGACTCTGAGAGTATCCTCTACTTATACTCATGCTGAGCTACAATCCAATACAGACTAAATCGAGTTTTGGATGAGCTTTGTTGTGATTCAACGCACGATTCCGTCGGGTTCGTGCCTTGGTAATTTCAGAATTTTACTTGTCAAATGGCCTATTCTCATGGGTCGGAATAGACCAATAACGTCCTTTCTAAATAAGCTAATTCAACTGTCCGTACGATCTTGATTGTATAAAAAAATTTGGTTATTATTTAAAATACTTGCAGGCATGACTCGCATATAATGAGATTAAAAAGATTATTATGCCATGAAAACAGTTCCTTAATGTCTGCTGATTGTTCTACATTTATTTCTTTCAACAAAATCAACCATTAAATACAGCACGCAAATAAAATAAAAAAATCAAAACAAGAATGACACAAATCCATCACAAACACTTCATATTTCAAATCCAATGATTTATCCAATACCTTCTTCTTTCAAATGCAACAAGCAAAAATACCCAATGCACTAAATCATCACATGATTTTTTCCATATACATTTTAATAGCATGCAATTGGAATAAATAACATCAATTTATAAATACACGAACAATAGAATATTATTTGGTTCAATAAGTTTGTACATAAACTATGTCGAGTAAGTGACAAGAGACATTGGGGTATCATTCTTTCATAATGCAATTTTTTCAATACTCTCGGCCTCAAGTGATTAAGATTTCATCACTAGGCCATGACCTTCAAATATAAAGTTAAAAAATGTAGATGGAGAAAATATCTTAGAGGTACAAGTTTTGAGAAACTTAGCTTAGACGTGGAGATAAGAACCCTAAAATGTTTTATGGGGTTGTAAATTACAAAGAAGATATAGCTTGATAGTTGTTAGAATGTGAATATATTATGTGTTTCGACTACTTTTTTTTTTTACTTTCGAGTAAGGAGAAGCGGCAGATTGATTATAAATGAAGAATTTTTATTAAAACTGAAAAAGCAAAAGAAAGGAAATACAAGAAAGAGTCAACAACAAAGGTTGAAGTTCACAAAAACTAAACCAACTGAAAAGTCATAAACACCAATACTGAAAACAGAAAACAGGAGAAGCAAAAAAGGGAAGCTAGATGGACCAATAGAGTCTCTGCTGAAAGAGAAATGATAGGGAGTGCTCCAAATGAGCTGAGTCAAGTCCAGTCGAATTTTGCTCCAGTTTGAACTTGGTTTGTTAATAAACGAATTGAGCTCGAACTCGGCTCATTTATTAACGAGCCGAGTCGAGTCAAGTTCGAGCTAGCTTGGTTAATAAAATCTTGGTATTTGATATATTCATTTTGTATGTAATACATGATCCATGTGATTCATGTGAAGATTAAAATAATAATAATAAAAGTTAAGTATATAATATTAACTAATCTAATTTTATACTTTGTGGTATCAAACTATTTAGTTAATAAATTTTAACTAGTGAAATTATGTTATTTCATAGTATCGAAGCAATCTATGATATATAATTTATTTTTAAAATTAAATAAGACGTATTTGCTCACATAATCTCGTGTTAAACATCATATAGGGTGGAATGTATAATTTAACAATCCTATGAATTATCAAAATAAAACTAATATAGATCAATTCGCTCATAAATCGGTTATCGAGTTGGCTCTCTAGCCACAATGTTGACAGTTGAGACATCTCATGAGCTCTAAATGAGTCAGCTCACGAGTTGAGCTCAACAAGCCACCGAGTCGAGCTAGCTCACGAGCTGCAGAAGGCTAAGTTCTGGATTGACTCATTAATAAACGAGCCGAGTTTCGAACGAGCTTTTTCTGAGTCGAGCGCCGAGCAGCTCGACTCACTTGCAGCTCTAAGTAGGGATAGGAAAAAAAAAGAAGAAACAAGCTGCCTAAACCACAAAACCAAAGCGGAAAAAGCAGAGCAATAGCCAGACAGGCCAAACTGCCCCCGTTGGAACATAACCTGAGCGACAAAACAATCCATCGTCTAATCGATCATAGTATTCTTTATTCGCTCGAGTGATCTGGGTTGAAATTCTCGTGATCAATGCTGTCAAAGCCGAGCCGAGCCGGCCGGCCGAGCCGTCAAAACCGCCACCCGACCATAAAACCGGCTCGACTCAACTATTTAGTCGGAGTGGTTATTTGGGGCGGTCGGCTAGCGGCCGAAGCGGTTAACCGCTCGAACCATTCGAGCCGCTCGACCGGCTTTTACCATTTGGGCCGGTTGCTTTAATTAAAAATATATATATATATCAAATTAAAAAATGAAAATGAAAGGGGAGGCGGCTGAAAACGTAACCCTAATTGACTAATTCATTTCTTCCCCCTTCGTGCAGCAGCCAGACACGAAGAAGAGCCTCGCACTCCGCAGTCGCCGTTTACCGTCGCGGGTCTACGTCGCCGTTCTCCATCGCTCGACGCCGTCACCGTTCGCCATCGCTCGACGTCGTCGCCGTTTGCCATCGCTCGACGCCATCGGCCGTCGCCATCCCTCGACGCCACTCCCCTGTCGCCTGTCGCCATCGTCGTCGGCGGTGGCGGCAGCTCGTTCCCCATTCCTGTCGGCGAGCGCAACGGCCAGCCGGTGAGGTCTCCGTTCTCCCTTGCAATCACCTTCTCCCACTGCTGCTGCCTCTCCCCTGCATCGACTCTCTCCCTCTCCCCTGCTGCCTCTCCCCTACATTGACTCTCTGCCTTTCCCCTGTTGCACAGATATTCTGCCTCTCTCCTGTTGCATCGAGCCATCGACTCTCCGCCTCTCCCTTGCTGCCCTCCCCTTCAATTTCTCGACGCATACACCCACCCAGGAGAACTTCTTGTGGTAAATTACTAAATTAATAAATTTACATGTGCTTTGACCTTAATTTGATAATTTCATATAAGCATAAAAGAAGTTTGTAATGGTTTGTTTGTGTTGCTGCCGTGACCCGTGAGGTTTCCTATTCCATTTAGCAATTTTTGTTTACTTGTTTACTTGATTGAGCTATTTAGAAGTTTCAGAATGGTAGTGTTAGATTTTCCATTGTAAATTTGTTGATTTGATCTTTATTTTGGAACAATGTGGTGGTTTGGAATTGAATTTTAGATCTTTCAGTACTGATGTTCTAGAATGGTTTAAGAGAGTAATTTACTTGTGGTTTACCATGATTAAGAAGTGTCTACTATTTATATATATGATTGTTTATTAGGTACGGGTTCTCAAACGGTTTTTAAACGGTCTAATGCCGGCTGGACCACTAATGACCGAGTCGTTCACGTTACGGGTCATACTCCGGCTCGGCTTTGACAGCATTGCTCGTGATAACATTTTTAATCTATAAAGGAAAAAGTACAATTACGAAAAGATCACTCCACAAAATGCTCTCCATAAGAGAAATTTTGAATTGGGATGGTAGTTTTCTAATCCACTGTAAATTTTTCGGCTGCTTTCCCTAAACGTCTTTCACCGTCAAAGAATAAGAAGAACAAAGAAAGACAACAAAATAACAACGGAGTAAGAGACCAAAGAAAATGGGGAAAATGGGGAAGGGTGGGCGCAGCCAATTGGTGTCGCCATCAACCTTCCCACTCAGTGGGTGCGGCCGCGTTCACATCACTCAGTCTCAGTCAGTGCCTTGCCAATAGCAACAGTCAACAGCCAATACCTCGCCCTTTACCGTCCATTTTCTCTCCGATCTTCGATTTCTCTCGCGCTCGCTCTCTTCAGTCTCTCCATCTCCTCACCACCCACCTTCTCGAGCTCTGTCTTTCGCACACCCGTCCATCCATGGCTTCTCTCGCCAGGAACGCCGAAGCCTCCCTCTCAAAACTCCTGTCAAGGCCTTGGAACAGAGCTTCTTCTCAGCAGCAGCAGCAGCCGGCCAACGTGTCTGCAACCTTGACGAAGAAGAAGCCCGACGAGGGTGTGACAGTCGACCTCAACTCGATTGCTTCGCTAAACTTGGACCACGCTCACTCCCGGAGACTGGTTCGATCCGCTTTCACTCATCTCCAGCAGCAGCTCGATCATCCTCTCTACAAGGTCCCTTTTGATTTGTGTCTTTTTCAATTTGGGTTTGCTCCTTCTATGTGGGTTATTTACTGAATCGATTTCATGGGCAGCTGGCTCCTCCAGGGATTCGAACAGAAGAGGTACGGAATGAAATAAACTGAATCTAATTTGGAACAGAGCGGGATGGTGTCAATTCAATTGCTGGGTATTTTTTGGCTTCTGTTGGTGGGAACTGGCAGTGGTATGAGATAAATTATAAGGGTCAGGAAGTGTTTTGCAAAAGCTGGATGCCAGAATCTGGCGTTCGAATCAAAGGTTCTATGTGCTTCTGCCATGGTTATGGTGATACCTGCACATTCTTCTTTGAAGGTCCGTCTCTCGCGCTGAAGTTAAATGGATATAATTTGAGCTGCTGCAATACTTATGGTGTTCAATGAATGACAGGTATTGCAAGCCAAATCGCTTCTTCCGGGTATGCTGTCTATGCCGTGGACCACCCAGGTTTTGGTCTCTCTGAAGGATTGCATGGTTACATTCAGAACTTTGATGACTTGGTAGACAATGCCTACGAAATGTTTGCCAAGATTGAAGGTTCTGACTTTTCCCCTCCTTCTGCATAGTGGTGGATCATAACAAATGTTTCTCGGTTATTCCTTCTCAATGAAGTGACTCCATTATAGTTGGTTATTGGCAGGAAGACCTGAGGTGAGAGGTTTGCCCAGCTTCATATTGGGGCAGTCCATGGGTGGAGCTGTTACTCTCAAACTCCATCTGAAGGATCCAAGTGAATGGGATGGTGTCATCCTTGTAGCCCCCATGTGTAGAGTAAGCTCTTTCATTTATCTCTATTTTGCTGTGCTACTTCATCTACAAACTACAATAGGCTTCATTAAACAGTCTGCTTCTGTTCCAAGCAACTGCAGCAGATTAGCACTAACTAAACTTACCATCGGTTCCTGTGACATATTGTAGCACAATTAAGACCCCTGAACTTTAAGGTACACATTTTAGTTGGATAAATTTGGAATCTTTAGACCCTGCCCACAATCGATAAGGTTATATAAAGTCTTCATTTATTTTGCATCAAGAAAGTTATGTGCATCAGTTTCAGATCATTCAAAGTTGTGTCCTGACTACAAGCCTTAAGCCTATTATGGTCTTCTGAATCTACTGGCCATCACAGGCAATCCTGTTTTAGCTGTGAATGCTCTTTATCTTATGTATGAAGTGACTAAAGTCTCGCATCATCCTCTAATAATGGACGGAATCTTAGTCTGACAGGGTAGAGAACAGCATTTAGCTTGTCATATATTTTTGCTATGATGTGTTTGGTCTGCATTTTTCTTGATGGAAAAAGTCAGAATTCATGATCCTTGTTATAAAGTTTAAATTAATAGCTAACCGTCATGGTTTGCCAAGATCTCAGATGAAGTCAAGCCTCCTGCGCCAGTTTTGAAGGTATTGACCTGCATGGCTAAATTCTTACCCAAGGCAAAGCTTATGCCAGAGAGTGATTTGATTTAGCAGAGCTTGCTTTCAGGGACCCGGCGAAAAGAAAAATGGTTTGTTCTCTGCGCATCCTCTTTTACTGAAAGAAGTCCAAAATTTATCTGCTTTACTGACCGGTGGTCCTTTTGTTTAAGTGCGAGTACAATGTGATTAGTTACAGCCATCGAATGCGATTGCAGACAGCCGTGGAGCTGCTCAGGGCTACTGAAGAGATTGAGGCCCAGGTTGACCAGGTTTGGACCCTTGGTTTTGCCCTCTCTGAAACTTTTGATATATGTAGTAACTAAGATGTCCACAAGATCAAAACCGAGCTCTGGAGTTGTTTTTTTTTTTTTGTGTGTGTGTGGTGGCTCCATTGCTGATTCTACATGGTGCTGCTGATAAAGTCACGGATCCAACAGTGAGCCAGTTTCTGTACGAGAATGCGTCCAGCAAGGACAAGACGTTGAAGCTCTATGAACGTGGGTTTCACTCCATCCTTGAAGGAGAACCCGATGACAGGATCTTTGCCGTCTTTGATGATATCATAACGTGGCTCGATTCCAGGTCTTGTTCACAAACAAAAGATTTCGTGCATTCCTTCTTCAGGCTCCTTTCTTGTGTCTTTTTGTGGTTTATCACTTCATCCCCTTATTTTTAGTGATCTTTTAGCTGTTCATGTGCTAAACAATACTAATTCTAATAGTAATAGCAGAATTTCAAGGACACTACATCTAAACCTGAACAATATAGAAGACTCGACATTCAAAGTTTAGCATACAATATTTTTTCGATTTTGATAAATAGAAACATCGTTGTAAACGGTAAACATATGAAATGACAGTGCGTAGTTGTTTGCTCAGTTGAATCTGGCTTGCGTAAATTGTATTTGCCACCTGAGTTGTTTCCCTACGAGAATGATGTAAAGGGCAGTCCCAAGCTCAATGGATTTAGGAATAAACGGTCTTTCAGGGGGGGCAGCCTTAGCCCTTAAGGGGTGGGCATGAAAATCCTTAGCCGACAAGGAGAATGGAACATCGAAGAAGAAAACCGAGTCTCATTGGTGGGCTCTATGGGCTTAACGCAAAACGCCATAAAATTTCAAGATCCAATCTTAGCCCACAAACGAATCATTCTTGAGCCCATAACATAATATCTTTGGAAAGCCCAAAGCTATTCTAGCATCCACTAGAAAACTCCGGATCAAACAGCCCGATTAGAACCGACAAGAACTTTCTCCATTGATGGATCTTCACTTTCTCCCTGGAAAAAGAAAAGGAAAGAAGACACCAGAAGTCTCTGGAGCACGACGCCTCTC
Organism: Linum tenue; assembly: GCA_946122785.1. NCBI lineage: Eukaryota > Viridiplantae > Streptophyta > Magnoliopsida > Malpighiales > Linaceae > Linum > Linum tenue. The sequence goes on along the minus strand of CAMGYJ010000008.1, from coordinate 15,989,565 downwards.
CCTCTGCGTTCATATAAATAGCAGGAGCCCCCTTCCGATTACCCACAATCGAATTCAACACTTTGATAGAGCAATCAGTTCGAGCAATTCAATCTAGCAAAATCAAGTCTTCTTACTCGATTACTTCCCCAATCTTACGAAAATCAAAATGTCGCTGATTCCAAGCTTCTTCGGGAACCGCCGCGGCGGCAGCAGCAGCGGCGCGTGGGATCCATTCTCGGCCTTGGACGCTTTCGATCCCTTCAGGGACTTCTCCATCAACTTCCCCTCGTCGTCGGCGCTCATCCCCGGCGGCGGGGAGAATACGGCCTTCGTGAACACGAGGATCGACTGGAAGGAGACGCCGGAGGCGCACGTGTTCAAGGCGGACCTGCCGGGGCTGAAGAAGGAGGAGGTGAAGGTTGAAGTGGAGGACGACAGGGTGCTGCAGATCAGCGGGGAGAGGCGCGTGGAGAAGGAGGACAAGGACGACACGTGGCACCGCGTGGAGAGGAGCAGCGGGAAATTCGTGAGGAGGTTCAGGCTGCCGGAGAACGCCAAGATGGATGAGATCAAGGCCGGGATGGAGAACGGCGTGCTGACGGTGACTGTGCCCAAGACCGAGGTCAAGAAGCCTGACGTCAAGGCCATCGAGATCTCTGGTTAATCATCTCCGTCCTTGAGCTTGTGGCCTAGATGTCAATCAATAATGGGTGCAAGGTTTGGTGTTTGCAGCTGATTTACATTATTATGATTTAAGTGTGCGTCTCTTTTTCCTGGTGATGTATGTAGCTACTAGCTAGTGTTTGTGTTGTATCAGAGTGGATCATGCTTCTCGGAGTGTGTATTTTAATAAAGTAATAAAATGGCTTGCTTTCGTTAATAATATTCCATTGCTCCTTTTAGGGCGACTCATGATAGGAGGTACTCTCCAAAATTAAAAATATGATCCTAATCCAAATTTCCAATCAAAATCCCTTCGACTAACACTCATTCAAATTTCACAGCAAAATACTTAAAATCGAGCTTATCAAGCTGCGGGTCAACTCATTTTGACTCTGGCCCGATAAGAAAAACGGGTCGTACGCACTTACCAGGTCGATCGCTATGTGCCTATTTTCTAATATTGTGTTATTTTTTTCTTTGGTTAGCGAAATGCGCCTATTTTCTAATATTTCTTTTCGCCTAAATCCATCTTTGGAATGTTAAGTTGAACATTTGAATATATATGTTATATAAGTGTGTGAATTTTCACTATATGTTGGATCTAAGTACAACATATGTTATATGTGATTAGATTTAATTTATCAGGATAAGTACAATATAATGACTCTTTTCATATTTTCGAGCTAAACTGAGCTAAAACGGTTGACCCATTAATAATTGACCCACTAGCTCGACTAGGTTTGGATCAGCCCGCGGATTGACAACCTTAATTAGAATGTATGGACACAATAAGCCAAAAAAAAAAAGATTTGTGCCCAATCCAATTCACTGGCCCCTCCTGCCCATGAAATTTCGGTCTGATCCGGGCTAAGGATGGAAATCGGTACGGTATCGGTATCTCAATACCAAATATCGAAATCCCGAATACCGAATTACATCCTAAAGTCAATCCCAATCGCTAAATAATTTCGGTATCACAATCCTTAAATATTTCGGTATACCAATCAGTACTTTGGTATCCCAATCGGTATTATCGAATACAAAATTAATTATCTTTGCAAGTAATAATTAAATATATAATTAGATTTGATTGTAAAATTTAGAGCAAAGAGAGTAAGCAAAGAGTCTTGAGTTTGCCTAGAGCTAGGATATGGATATAGAGAATGGAGGAGAGGTGACATCTCAAATTCTTGTCATTGGTAATCCTTAATTTGACGAATTGGAGGTTGAGAGAAAACTAATACTAGTGTTTGCTTTTTGGTGCTATGAAAATAACAAGAGATTAGGTGAGAAACGAGAGTGACTTAAAGTGGAAAGTAAAAATTGAGTTGGATGGGGGCTTCTAAGTTGTGAAAGAGTGAGGAATGACTAAAAGTTGTGTGTTATATTTTATTAATTTTTAATTTTTGGTATTTCTCGGTATTTCGCTATATACCGATCCCAATCCGGTAATCCCGAACACCAAATAGCACTCTAAAATGAATCACAATCCCAATCCCTAAAAAATAAACCGGTATTCGGTAATACCAAATAGTGATAAATTCGGTACGGTATTCGGTATATCTCAAATACCGGTACCAAACTTTCAGTCCTAGTCCGGGCCCATTGCCTCTCCAATTCCATAACTCCATTCAGCTATATATATTTTTTTGTAATGTCTATTTTTTATCCAAATCTTTTTCATATCTTTTATATTATCCAAACCTATTAAAATGCTATTAATTATCCAAATCTTTCGTAATGTAGCAAAATATTAGCAATTTTTACGTTATCGTTAATAATTTTGTAACTCTTTTCTTAGTTAAAATACTAAAATTTTGGAATGTTGACCTTCATAGGTTAGTTACAAAATTATTAACGATAACGTAAAAATAGCTAATATTTTGATGCATTACGAAAGATTTGGCTTATTAATAACATTTTAATACGTTTGGATAAAATAAAAAAATCTGAAAAAAAATTTGCGTAAAAACTAGACATTACCATTATAATTTCACAATATTTGAAGTTATTAACGCGTTTATTATTCTAAATACTAAAACATTAAAAAAAAACCTTGATCGATACCTTTTAATTCTTAAATTATTCTCTTCTAATAAAAAAACGTCAATCTCTATATCCATAACATACAAAAAGTTATACATAAAAATTGATAAGTTGCGTAATGGTCAATATCGTAAAATAGAAAATAAACAACCCATTTCAAGACAAAAGAAGAGGCCGATAGACCTTGTATGTTTACCGCATAACTAAAATCACATTTTGATTGCGGTTCCTATAAGCTAAAACAACAGATAACTGATTTACCAAAGTCATTATGGCTTCTTAGTTCAACTTCGACCAAACTGTCTCCTAGAAGCAATTATTATATTTACTGGAAGATGATCGAGACGGTAGATTTGGTCTATCTCATTAAGAACCAAAACAATAATATAACCAATTTGTCAATCAAAATACCAAATACCTAGCACAAAGTTGAACAAGAAACCAACTTACCACAAAAAAGTGTCTCAAGAAAGACAACATCAGTGCGAAAGCAATGGAAAAGTTGGGACTTTGGTGCAGGGGGAGGATGATGTTCATTCCGCTGCTGCTGATGGTTGTTATGTTTCAACTCTGTCTCGCAAGTCGCAACCATGTAAAAGAAGGGGTACCCGAATCTAAGAGAAGGAAATCTGGAAGTGGAACCGAAAGTTTTGGCCTGTTATGGCAACTGGGCTGACCCGCAAAGCAGGCCTGCTTCAGAAGGCCGACAACTGGGCCTGGCCTGGCCTGACGGATAGAAAGACGATGACAGTGCTTTCGTTTTGGGGTCATAGAGATGCTCTCTCGGTCTCCATTGTGATGACGGAGCAACCGAAGCTTATAACCAAAAGAAATGTCACCCCCACCATAATTCTGCCGTCATCGCCTTTAAACCAAGTGTCGTCTTCTTTCCTAGTAAAGGCGTTCACACATCAACTGCTCACCACATCATCGCTTCACAAACTCCAACGCTCTCACGACGCATGCAAATCGCATCAATTCAAAGTATTCAGCACATTCCTCAAAGTCCATCACTATCTCCCTTAGCTAGAAAGAAAAGAGAGAGAGAGAGAGAAAGAAAGTAAGAATGTCATCGGCGGCAGGGATGTCCGTTGGCGCGCTCCCCGGATACCGCGGCCTGAAATCGAACTCGTCGGCGGCGGCGACGAAGCAGCTGTTCTTCTCGGGGAAGGATGTTGCGTGGAGGAGGAAGGCTGCTGCAGTGTCGAACGGTTCGAGGGTTTCCTGCATGAAGACGTGGAACCCGATCGACAACAAGAAGTTCGAGACGCTGTCCTACCTTCCTCCGCTTTCACAGGACTCCGTCGCTAAGGAGATTGATTACATGATCAAGAAGGGTTGGATTCCTTGCCTTGAATTTGACGAGGTAACTTATTTAATCACTACACCACAAAAAGTTTATGCGCAATTAAATAGTTTTTGAATAGATTGTGTTCTAGAGGGGACAATTCTCAATTCAATCCACCAATTCATTAAAATTATCCACGTAATCCAATCCATCCATGGATCCAAATGGTAAATTATGGTTTGGTACCTATAATTTTCATATTTTACATTTTGGTACCTAAAATTTAAATTTTTTTTCCACGAAAAATAGCATTGAAAAATTACGTTTTGGTACCTAAATTTTTTCATTACGACATTTTAGTACCTAAACATTTTACATATTGGTCCAAGGTTGAAGATGTCGTTTGGATTCATGAATAATCCACCAATTCACTTGATCCAATCCATGAATCTATCAATCCATGGATCCAATCCATTTGTCACCTCTAGTGGCCACTGTAATTTGAAAGTAGAAATTACCATTAAAGCAGGAAAAAAAAATATTATGGGGCGAGAGAGGCTCGAACTCTCGACCTCAGGATCACTCTAGTGGCCACTGTAATTTGGAAGTAGAAATTACCATTAAAGCAGGAAAAAAAATATTATGGGGCGAGAGAGGCTCGAACTCTCGACCTCAGGATCACTCAGTAGCTATGAGACCTACGCGCTAACCAACTGCGCCACCGCCCCTTGTTGACAATCCTGACTTTATCCTCATTACATAGCTTTATCGTAGAACTGCAATCGATCTCCTGTGCTACATTAGTAATTGAGAAACTGGAAGAAAGTATCGATAGATAATATCGTCGTTGGTATGAATGCAGGTGGGATATGTGTACAGGGAGAACAGCAGGATGCCCGGATACTACGACGGCAGGTACTGGACTCTGTGGAAGCTGCCGATGTTCGGTTGCAACGATTCCTCCCAGGTGCTGAACGAGATGGAGCAATGCAAGCAGGCTTACCCTAATGCTTACATCCGCTGCCTCGCCTTCGACAACATTCAACAGGTCCAGTGCATGGCATTCCTCATCCAAACTCCCAACTAATTAAGCTATAGCCAGCTTGCTAGTAATTCTCCCTGCATGCATCTTCCTCAACTTAGCTACCATTCCCATTGGGGCGCCCCGCCCTTCCTCGTCACTTGTTCTGCTGAATAATCTTTCTCAATAAAAAAGACTGCAAGGCAGTTTTTGGCTCCATCCAAAGGGGGTTTGCTGAATGGCCAGTCTTGAGTTTTGCCTAGCTACTCTTTCAAACCTTCCAAGACATATTTACACACATATGGCTGGTTATGTGATAATGAGAAGTTGTTAATGCTTGTTGTTTCCACATGTTACATTTTGCATCAGGTGATTCTTCGCAATTCCATTCCCAAGACGACTTAAGTTGTTTACGTTCCACTCCCACAAATAACTATGGTTGTAACTCAAGTTGGAAATTCAGCTCGTTTACTAACGAGTCAAAGTTGTTGTGAGGCTCGCCAACTAGTTTGATTTAGTGGCTCATTATAGCGATCTGTCTTGTTTTGAGCTCGTGAATTGGCACAGTAATGTGTGGCTAGCGAGCTAACTCGACTAGCAACTTCTTAATAACTCGTTCTATTGCTTATAAGTTGGCAGGGTTCATGAAAGTGTAATTCCACATATGCCTAAGCACCAGGCAGACAAGACGCTTCGTCTGAACCCTGTGCGGACAATTAGACGTTCATAATGCCTAAATGGTGGTTAAGCAAAGTTAGGCACAATTAATCGACTTGGAGAATGATTAATCGAAATTAGGAACGATTGAGCGATTCATTGACCAAAATAAAAATATGCAGCTAATCTATCCAAAATGGGGCATCTCGAGCTGCCTCTATTCGACTTGTCCTTCACCGTCGCTTCCTTCCTCTATTTGGAATCAAAATTTTAGGTTGAACTCGAACACTCATAACACACAACGAGGAATTCATGGGCCTCTCCTTGTCGCTCCATTCTTTTCTCCATAAGTCTTGCATTTCATCTTCTTCGCTGACTACAGAGCCCCCACAAGGCCACAACACATAATTTTTGCAATTCTTCTCTAGTTCTGGTCGACCCTACCCTCTAACCCTCTTCCATGTTCTTCGCCACCATTGACCTTAGAAGTTAGAACAGTCACAAGTTACCAAAGTTGGTTTAATGGTTCATAGCTTTATTAGATTATATATTTAAAAAAATAAGATGGTTTAGGACTTTGAGTATGTGACTAAATATGTCTCATTTATAATTTATAATGAAATTTATTTATTTATTTATTATAGACTGCTTATATATTATTTTATACTATTAAATAACATGAGATGAACTAGTTAGAATTTACAAACTAAATACGATACCAACAGAGTTTATAAGAGTGTGATCAATTAATCATGAAAAATTTACTATCAATCCTTTTTTCCATCATGATATTAAACACATGTATCTGGTATAAAATAATTGGAGTCTTGAATTTATAAATTATTTTTGAGTGCTTGTTAGTGTTCACTGTTCAACCATTTAGAATCACATATGAGATCATAAACTCGCGCGAGTAGGTTGAGATAGTGAGTTCATTAATTCACAATTCATCCACATTAATGATCACTCATCCAATGCAATTCATGTTATTTACGAGTGTATCGATGTCAAAACACGGATTAACCACTCGTATGTCCACCCCTAATATTAACATACTGAATCGTAAATTCAAAATAGAGTTTTTGACTCTTAAACAAATTTAAAACACGATTACAAAAGTCCAAACCCAATATGAACCACATTATTTTTAAAGTAAAAGCAACGAACAATAGTTTAGGCATGAAACAATAGTACTCTCAACTCTCAAGTTTCTGTATTTTAGACATATATAAAACAGTTCAAAATTATACATCTAACATTCTGAAACTATACGTAGATATGAATGTCTAACAAAGGCTTAAGAACAAGGTTGTCAACCCGTGGGTCGACCCGGACCCGGATGAGCTAGTGGGTTAAGGGTTAATGGGTCACCCGTTTTAGTCCGGTTTAGCCCGGATTAACCCGGATATATGAGAAAAGTTATTATTTTTCATACATAAATTTATTATATAACCAATTTCTGATGAATAATAACATTACTCCAAAATAATAGTATTCTAATGTAGAATTGTGAATAATTAATTGACTTATATATACCAGCAAAATAAAATGATTTATTAATTAAACAACAAAAGGGGAGGGGAAATATAGTTTAATTTAAGGTATAGGATTATAATATAGTGTTTTGAAACTTGAGGAACTACAAATACATTTTAATTTAATGGAGCATTTTGTAAAATTCCACCCAATCTAACACAAATGACAAACCCTACCTACCCCCAACTCTCTCTGCCCTGCGCCCCTGCCGCCAGCTTCTTCTTCTATTCTCTCTTTTCATTTTCTGGAACCAAAATGGAGATTAGAACAACAACAAAAAAATCCCCGCCATCCCTACAACAACTCACCTCTCTTATTCAATCTTCTACTGAAAAAGACTCTCTTATTCAATCCGAATTCCATTTATTCTTCAACCTACCAATCAATCTCTCTCACCGCTGATCACTTATGCCGCCATCCGGATCTCTTCATTCACCATTAGGATTTCAAGATCTCTTTCTTTCTCTCTAACCTTCGATTTCTTAGGGGTCGCAGCCTAGTGAAGCAGACATGGACGCATGAGGTTTGCCGGCGAACTGGACCTCCGGTTGGTGGGAAGTAGGATAGGTGGGAAGATCATCTTGTTGGTATCGGTGTCGCACAAGGAGCAAGCCCATAGACCCGCTCCGTCGGGCCAACCGGTGGGTTTGCCGGTTTCCACCGGGTTTGACCAAATCCGGGCGGAAGCTCCAATGGATTGTTGTAACCCGTTTTTGTGGGCGGGTCCGGGTTAAACTGGGTTGACCCGCGGGTGGACCCGCGGTTGACAACCTTGCTTAAGAAAGAAACACTCTAATGTATTAATGTGTCAATTTAATTAATCAAACTATAAAAAAAAATTGATAATCATAAGCCACGCGGGAATCTATACGAATACAACAATGGGAAGAGGAAATAATTTCTTGAAATTCCCAGCGCACTGACCATGCAATGCAAAGTGGATTGATTGTAACCAAACTTGAATTAAAGTTTCCATATTCCTAATCCTATAGGTCTTTCCCCAGGTTCGCATGCCAGTTGCAAATTGCAATTTAATCTCTTGAATGAAAGACGCGATCATGAACCAATGCTCCTTCGTTAACTGTGGTGCTACTATTATGCTTAGGGAAAGCTGCAGGCACCTTATTGACTGACTTCTTAGTTCTTGCTGTTTAATTGTTGTCATGCCTTTGGGGAACTCCAATCAATCACACTATCATTTGCGACCTCTCTTCTACCCACTACTTTACCATGTATAAATAGATGGATTAATCATACGGCTTTCAACTCTTTCATTCGCAACAGCAAACTAGTAAGACAGTAAGCCACCCCCTAATCTACAAAGCAAAAATGGAACATTTGGAGAAGAAGCAACAAGGTGCTAATCTACCGACTGAATTTCTGGACAAGTACGGCAACGATGTAACCAAGTCTGCTCAGGAGGCAAGAACATTTTAAGAATCCTTCCAAACCTGACTGAATCCCTTCTAGCTAGTTAACCATTGTTTCTCATCATTTTTCTGTTCATCTGTTTGATTGCAGGGCAAGCTTGATCCTGTGACTGGACGCAAGCAGGAAATCGAAAGGGTGACCCAGATCCTCTGTAAGCGCAAAAAATGCAACCCATGTCTCGTTGGAGATCCTGGGGTTGGCAAGACGGTTATCATCGAGGGTCTCGCTGCGAAAATCGTTGCTCTCGACGTCCCTCCAAAGCTTCTTGGGAAGAAGGTTACATATTATGAGATCATGTTTTCCCCTTCTTCATACTTAAACAACCAACATTCTGACGAATCATTAAACCATTCCCACAAATCATCAGATATATTCATTAGACATGGGACGCCTGATCGCTGGAGCTGCGAACCGGGGAGAATTCGAGGAGAGGCTTATCAAAGTGATTGACGAAGTGAAAACAAGCCAAGGAGCCATCATTCTGTTCATCGACGAATTGCATACCTTGGTCGGAGCAGGTGGCTCTGGCCCCTTGGATGCTGCCAACATTCTGAAGCCAGCTCTGGCCAGAGGAGAAATTAAAGTTCTCTTCTATTTACTCTTCGTAATGTAATACTTGATTAATAGTCTCTATGTTTCTTAAAACACAACTCTTAACGATTGAATTTCTGGCAGTGCATTGGTGCTACGACGGTGGAGGAGTACAGAAACTACATCGAAAAGGACGGTGCTCTGAAGCGGCGGTTCCAGAGCGTAGACGTCCCCGAGCCGTCTGTTGCTGAAGCTACCGAGATTCTGCAAGGGCTGCGCTCCAAATACGAGTCGTTTCATGGCGTCCGCTACGAAGAGAAGGCTCTGGCAGCCGCCGTCATGCTGTCCAATCAGTTCATGAGGGAGAGGTTTCTTCCCGACAAGGCGATCGACCTGATCGACGAAGCCGGAGCGAGAAGCCATCTCAATGGAAGTGACGTTGTTACTGTGGCCGACATTTGTCGGGTAATTTCCATGGTGACTAAAATTCCCCTGGAGTCTGTGACCGCCGACGAGTCCCTTCGGCTTCTGAACATGGAGGAGAAGCTTCGGCGGCATATAATTGGGCAGGAAGAAGCTGTGAAGGCGGTGAGCAAAGCAGTCCGACGCGCCAGATCTGGAGTCAGGGATCCAACCCGACCCGTGGCTAGCTTTCTCTTCACCGGCCCAACCGGCGTCGGGAAAACAGAGCTGGCCAACGCGTTGGCAGTGGAGTTCTACGGGTCGAAGGAATCGGTGATTAGAATCGACATGAGCGAGTATATGGAGAAGCACAACGTCTCACGGCTCTTTGGAGCTCCGCCTGGCTATATCGGCCACGAAACCGGTGGTCAATTGACGGAATCGATCCGCCGGAAACCTAGCTCCGTCGTTCTGTTCGACGAAATTGAAAAGGCCCATCCCAGCGTCTTCAACGCCCTTCTCCAAATCCTCGATTACGGGTCTCTGACGGAAGGGACTGGACGGAAGGCTGATTTCAGAAACGCGATCATCATCATGACGTCGAACATCGGACAGGGCATTGTGATATCGAGGCAAGGGGTTGAAGACGATGAAGTGAATTTGAAAGTTGCGGAGGAGCTGAAAGCAAGATTCCGGCCGGAGTTCCTGAACCGGATCGACGAGATTGTAGTTTTCAGGGCGTTGAAGGGCGAGGAGGTGGAGAAGGTCGTTGAGATTATGATTGGGGACGTGACGGAGAGGATTAGGGTTTCGAAGGGGATTGAAATCGATGTGGAGAATGGATTGAAGAGCAAGGTGATAAAGGAAGGCTATAGTGTGAGCTATGGAGCGAGGCCATTGAAGAGAGCGATTGTCAGGCTCGTTGAAGATCCATTGGCTGATGCACTTTTGGGTGGGATTGTTGGGGAAGGCGACTCCATTACACTGTTCGCCGACGGTCATGTCTCCCAGAAGTAAATCAACTAATAATCAAGTTTATAATATGTTCCTAGATAAATCATCTATGTTTGGTTTGCAGTTTGTTAGAAAATCTTGATTTTGTTATTTATTCTGTTCAAGAAGTTAGGTATTGTCTTATGGAAGTCAAATTTCTAAATATTATCTTCTCTAGTACAATTTTGAGAATCGGATTGATCTACTGGAAAAAATCCCACTGTACACACGTTCTTAAAAAAAATTCCCAAAATACATAAGTTATAAAAAAATTTCCCAAAGTACACATGTTTGGCATTCACCGTTTTTGACAAACGCAGTGAATGTAATCACCGCGTTTGATAAAAACGGTGAACATTTCACCGTTTTAAATAAAAACGGTGATGCCTTCACCGCGTTTAATAAAAACGGTGAAGGCTTCACCGTTTTAAACTGAAACGGTGAAGACTTCACCGTTTTTATTAAACGCGGTGAAGGAGCTGACGTGGACAAACGCGGGGTATTTACCGCGTTAGACAAACACGGTGAATACCCCGTGTTTGTTTACGTCAGCGATCCGGGCCAATTTGCTTTCACCGTGGCCGTTGGATGCGGTGAGACGCGGATCGTGGTTTTCTTCCCACGATCCGACGCCTCACAACACGCCACGTCCCCTCGACATACACCGCGTTTGTTGACAGCGGTGAGTTCACCGCGTTTGACTAACGCGGTGAAGGCGCTCCAATTGAATGCTGCGCAGGCGCCTCCCCCCTTCCCCCAACTATAAATACCCCCTTCCCCTTTCACTTTCAACTCACCCCACAAACATTTCACTTCTTTCTCCCTCAATTTATCCGCTCTAGTCTCGTTCTATGTATGCTCTGTGGTTGCGGCTAAGTCCGATCTTCCACATCAGAAAGAATTACTAGAGTTTGACCCTAAAGCCCCCGTCCCTTACAAACCTAAAATCGTCGAACCTCTGTCCGGCCTACGCCAAAAAATGGACGAAGAGGCTCTTCGTGTAGGTTTTTGGTTTATGAATTTTTTTAATCGAAACAATTTGATTTTTTGTTTTTTTATCAAAACAATCTCTGATTTCATTACTTTTTTATAGATGGGTGCCGAGATATACGATCCTCGATTGTATATCCATTATGGCCCAAGGGATGCGAGTCTCTTAACCGATCAAGAAGCTCATCGCTCCCGTGCTATTTGGGATAACTATCCGGTAATTTTTTGAGTATTCTTGCTTTATTTTATTATTTTCTAAGGTTTTATTTTGCTTTATTTAATCTAATAAATTGTTATTTTCCCTATTTGTTTTAGGAATCGCTTGTTCCTGTGGTTCATAAAGGGACCAATAACTTGCCCGCTTGGCATCCAAGGTTGGAGCCCTACATAGCGAGGACCGGTTTGGGAATGTTGCGCCATTTCTTGCGGATCGAGATCGACAACGATCTGCTTACGGCAATGGCGGAACGATGGCGTCCCGAAACCCATACATTCCACCTTCCGGAGGGGGAAATGACGATCACCCTCAAAGACGTGGCGATCCTCACCGGGCTTCCTATTTCTGGAGATGCAATCATTGGTTCCACGACCAAACTCGAAGGAGGTTGGGGGCCGCTCATACGTGATCGTTTGGGCTTCGACATGCCGACCACCACACCAATTCAAGGACGGGGGCATCCACCGTTGAATGCGGGGCAAGTGTCGGTCCCGTGGCTGGTATCTCACATCCAGCAAGAGGTGGAAATCAATGACGAGACACCGGAAGAACAAGTCGAGCGCTACGCCCGCATCTACCTCATCGGTTTGGTGGGTGGATTTTTGTTCCCCGACAAGTCCAACCGGTGGATTCAAGGCATATGGTTGCCATTGCTCACTGGTGACTGGGATGCAATTGGAGAGAAGAGTTGGGGATCGGCCGTGCTAGCGGGCGTATTCCGGGAGCTGTGTACTTGCTCGAAGGTTGGGGCAAAGCAAGATGGTGCTGCGATGTTCATCCTGCAACTGCGGGTATGGGAGCATCTCCCGATGTTCGCACCTCCCGACCCACGTCCATACCGGAGAAACGATGATGAACTCAACTTTCTGCAAAATCTCCCCTACGGTGTCAAGTAAGTTTATTTCGTACTTAGCCCAATTTAATTTTGATTGTGTACTTAGCTAGATTTAAATTGAATTTATTCCGTACTTAGCCCAATTTAATTTTGATTGCATGCTTAGCTAGATTTAAATTGAATTTATTCCGTACTTAGCCCAATTTAATTTTGATTGCATGCTTAGCTAGATTTTAATTTTATTTATTACGTACTTAGACCAATTTAATTTATTATATGCTTAGCTATATTTCAACTAAATTGAATCCGTACTTTTACTTACAAGGTGGATAGGAGCAAATACGAATGACCATCAACCTGAGCATTCGTTATTGTTATCGTTCTGAGTTAGATAAACCATGGTGGAATCAGGTAATCATATTTTGTCCATATTTGAACAAGTTAAATTTTGTCAATGTAAATGGTCATTAATTTCGAATTTTTTAATGAATATAGGTTATATGGGATCCATATCCACGTGAAGTGGGTGAGCTGCATCATCTTAGGCACCCTCTGGATCACGAGACGTGGTTGTGCAAAGTGCCATTGATCTGCTGGCACATGGTGGAATGGCACCTACCCGATCGATCTTTGAGGCAATATCGAATGGAGCAACCAATTCCACAAGACCCGCCAGCCGGTTTCAGGGAGCTACATGCTATTGACCTCCGACACACTGCAAAGAACTGGGTGCTAAAGCATGGATTATACATCAACATCTGGGAGAATCGGTCCCAATGGGTGGTGCAAGGGATGCCGGAGACGAGACCGATGGGCTACCACGATGGGTACATGCAGTGGTATCGGAAGTTCACCATGAGATGGGTGTCAAAGCAAGGTGCTGTGATGGGGTCGTTGGTAAGTCATCCTAATCTCCCTCATTCAAAATTCTATTTATTTTAAGGTTTAGTTAATTTGATAAGATAAGTGCTTTCCTTAGGATGACTTACCATGTGCTATTGAATGACCTTGCAACTCCCTCCCTATAGCTTGCTGTAGCCGAGCAACTCGCCACTCGTTGACCTTCCAGTAAGACATCTCCACGATGACAGAAACAGGCATCGCTCGAAGACCCTTGTACACATTATTTATACTTTCTCCATGGTTGGTAGTTGCAATGCCCCATCTGGCCCCGTTGTCCATATGGAACGTCCACATGGGCAACTCTTGACCTTCAGCCCATACTGCTCCAGCTCGGTGGGTCTGACGAATTGTTTTCATCTTCTGCTCATACTTTTTTGGTTGATGTGCAACCGCTGAAAGGTGAACAAAATCGAAACTGGTCAATACATGATGAATAACATCAGCTTAATAAACACAAACTTAAATCGCATAAGAAAAACATTACTACCTGCATTCCAAAGTTGATTTTTGATGTCTTTCTTCTTCCCAAATTTGTGCTGGAAATTGGCGAGCCAGTGTCGAATACACCATCTCCATCTCCATCCCCACTCGTCGGGAAAACCACCAACAGCATTCCTAATCCCCGCATGTCGATCGGATATAATCGTAATATCTTCCCGTTGTGTCACGTGTTCGTGTAGTTGGTCAAAGAACCATGCCCAACTTAAGCTGTTCTCCCCTTCCACTAATGCAAATGCAAGCGGGAAAATCCGCCTGTTTCCATCAACGCCAGTTGCAATTAGAAGACATCCTCTGTACTTCCCAGTAAGGAAAGTTCCGTCAACCTGAATAAAAATTTAGGATCTAATTAGTATGAAATTTACGTAACAGAAAATAATACAACATTTAAAATCGGCATCAGTTGGTTCTATACCTGAATAACCGGTATGCAGAACCCAAAACCGTCAATGCATGGTTTAAAAGCCCAAAAAAGACGATGGAACATCAGCTTATCCTGTACTCGAACTTGATCCTCAGTGTATACATTGTTGTATACTGGGACGAAAACAGTCCCAGGATTGGACTCCTCCATTGCTCCCATAAGTCTAGGGAGTAAAGCATAAGAATCCTCCCAATCACCATACACCTCAGCCATGGCTTTCTGCTTACCATGCCATGCTTTTTTGTACCGTATCGTGTAAGAATGTCGATCCTTCACCTCTGCCATGATAGCTTTCACCTTGATATCTGGTTGTGCTTCTATAAGGTGCTTAATAGTTCTCCCAACTTTCTTTGCTTTTAGTTGCCTGTGATCTTGGGAAAGTATAGAAGAGGAGCATGTGTGGATCGTCTCAGCTTTGCGAATCACCCAAGCACCCTTTCTCTTCATATTTGCAGCCCGCAGTTGCCACGTACAACCCTCTGCATCATGCTTGCATATGACATGTAGTTGTTTACTGTCAGAATATTTTACCTTCCACTCGAAATTGCGCCTCAACGCCTCTTCTGTAAAAGCATCCTGCACAGCGTCTTTCGATGTGAACGCCATACCCACCTCCAAATTGGCCGTCGGATTGTACACTGGCAAAGGGACAAACTCGGGGGGACCAATCTAACTATGTAAAAATTGAGTTGGAACCTGTGTGTAATATGGCGTGGGTGCCTCACGAAATGCCGCCTCATCCTCGTTATCATCAGTATCTTCCTCCTCCTCGCTCACTGATCTCAAATCTTCCTCAGTATCCTCGTCGCTCGACTCGAATGGATAGCTCGGGCTAGAAGGATCAACATGACCACGATCACCAACATCGTCCTCTCGCTCATGCGAAGTACGCCCTGATCGAATGTTATTCTCGATTTCAGACCACTCTGGCCCCCAAGCAGGCCATTCAACACCATCGGCTGGTTGAGGAGGTTGCGAGTATTTGTCCCATCTTGCACTACTCGATCCACCGTAGTTGATTGAACCACCACCCTCCCCGTAACCTCCTGTATAACCACCGCCTTGGTAGTTGCTCGAACTACCACCCCATTTGTACCCTCCTGCAAAACCATCATCATAAGAATACTGGTGAGAATGAGATTCACCGACCGCCTCGGTCTCAACATACACCTCTGCAAGCCGGACTTGGTTATCGCTTAGGAACTGTAACATCATCGTAACCGCGTCATCATCGTTTATGACAACTTCTTGGAACACGAGCCCGCCAGCACTCATGTCTGGATACCGGTAAGTAATTTTGCCAAGTCTCGTCTGTCCGCTCGTACAAACCCTTTCTGCACAAAGATCACAGAGTTCTTGAAAATTGAATCGGGAATCAATTATCAGCATAATGGATTCGCCGTCCTCATAATCAATGCCTATGTCAGAGTTTGTCACCCTTCCATTCCACCGAATAGTAAGATGAAACTTCTTGAATTTACCCATATCTACAAATCGAGGATAAGTATCTATTAGCTTAAAGACAGTAAAATTAACCAAAATCATATTGTACAACTAATATTATCCATCTCATAACTAACGAACATAAATTCAACTAACTAACAACAACATAATACGAAAATTAAATCATACTATAACTAACGAACATAAATTCAACTAACTAACAACAACATAATACGAAAATTTAATCATACTATAACTACTAAAAACATAATTAGACTATAATACGAAAAGAGACATACCAAAAAATGTCTGTTCTGTGTATTATGCTCGATTTATTTGCTGAAATTTGAAGAAGGGGGGAGTGGTAAGTTTTTGCTTCTGCTGGTGGGTTGGTATTTATAGGAAAATTTGCTACTATTCACCGTTTTTGTCAAACACGGTGAACACCATCACCGCGTTTGTCTCAAACGGTGAATACTAGGTAGGTGTGACCTAATTTTGACCTACCAGGGGTGGGAAACGTGGGAAACAATCACCGCTTTAGACAACCACGGTGAATGTGTTCACCGTTTTGCACTAAAACGGTGATGTATTCACCGTTGTTGACAAACGCGGTGAATACATCACCGTTTTAGATCAAGGCGGTGAATACGTCACCGTTTTAGTTTCAAACGGTGAAATATTCACCGTCTTTGTCAAACGCGGTGATTACCTTCACTGCGTTTGTCAAAAACGGTGAATGCCAAACATGTGTACTTTGGGAAAAAAATTTATAACTTATGTATTTTGAGAATTTTTTTTAAGAACGTGTGTACAGTGAGATTTTTTCCTTGATCTACTTGACTTAGCACGTTTATAGGGTAGTTCAATTCTTGCAGTTGCATATGAACAATCGAGTAATACAATTTAACTGATAGTGATTCAAGTTGAGTCATAATCAAACTAGCTCTCAATCAATTGGAATAGTCGGTTGCTGGCACAACTTATTTGACCATTGGGTCGGAATCGTCCGAACAGAACTTTGTTTTTCCGGCCCGACCTCCCTAACCAAAAAGAAGCCCAGACCCACTGTCACACACTCCTAGGCCCAACTACCTTAGCCCAAATCTCCTGATTCAGCAGCTCCTTTCTCTCGTTTGGAGAAACCCCGAGTCAGGCCCCAAAGTAGTTATTTGTCCACACGTTATATTTGCATGCATCTGGTGCTTCATAACTTCCATTGCCAAGCTGACTGAGGCCGAGGCGGTTTAAGTTCCACTCCCACATCTAACAAACCTGATATGAAAATTAGAGGAATAATGACCGTCAGTAATTACTAATTATATACAGTAAGTTACTGTATATGATGCCGAGCAGAATCACTCATGTGTCACTATTTCTTTTATCTCATGACTTCAACATTTTGGCTAACGAAAATACTTGCTAAACTTCTCACTTATGCGGAGGGACCTCTGACCCCTTTTTATAATGTGAAGTATGAACTCCTATTAACAAACACCACATATTAAACTTGGAATTATTTAAGAACCTGACGTGATTACAACCATGATTAACGACTAGGCTAATAGAGATAAGAGGAGAATTGTCAGAGGCTCAGAGCATTGAGTCATTGATAGCTAATATGAAATTTTTGCTCTAATATATACAGTGGCGGAGCCACAGCAGTCCAAGGTGGGTCGGCTGCAGTGCACCACCTTGGATTTTCAATACACAGGCAGGAATTTTGGTCTCTATTCTTTGCTGAGAATTTTGGTATCTGTTCTGTGTTCTATAAATGCTAATCTGCAGAGTGCAGAGTACAGAGGAAGGCTTTGATCGAGAAGAAGATCATCTCAAAGAAAGACTCGTGTTATTAGTTATAACTTATACGACTATGTTTTACTTTGGTGGAGACTTGAGTGTTGGGTTGGGCTTAGGTTATTAGTTTGTGAGTTTGTATATAGGCTTTTGGGTCAGGAGAAATTAGCCTTTGCTTTATTGTTGTTAGTTTGTTACGTCAACTAGCATTTTAGTTTTAGCCTTATAAGCTTAACTTTTGCCTTTTCATTTAGTCCTCATTTGTCACTAATCCTTACGATCAAAACGGCATCTCCAATCTAATTCTCATATGCTCTTTCAACCCTAGCTTTTTAGGGTTCCAAAGGATATTCAATCAAAGAGCAAAATCCACCAATTGAAGAGGAAAAGGAACATCTTGTGCTCAACGCAGCGTAGCAATATTATCGACAAGAAAACCTTATTTTGCTTCTGGACAAATAATGATTGTAACGTGATTGTATTCCCCCAAATGTGAGTCAGGCTGTCAATTGCTGCTTATTGCTTGCCGTTTATAATGACCTAAGTCATTGTTCGACCCACCTTAACAAAATTTCTAGCTACGTCACTGAATATACAAGGTGAGAAATCCTACGGATGTACCGTCAATGGTATGGTATTCTCTTCTTTAAATTGTAGTTTATTTGTGGTTCGACAATTTGGTGTTAGATAAAATCATAATATCGGGTGATACCAATAAAAATATTTTTTTGGATTAGATCACTAGTACGATACGACTTTACAAATATTATTCCAAGAAGAATAAGGGATGTCAATATGGATAGTACCAGCATCATTTAGGGTGTAGTTAAGTGAACTTACGAGGCATTTATATTTATATTTTGTGTTTAATGTTATGTACATGGAAATTGATTCCAAGCCCATAAAAAATTTGCCATTTCCTGCATCTCAGGTCGATAGATATTTGTACTTATCTGGTACTTGATAGTCTTCTCAGTTTGTTCAAAATTCAAAGGTGTGCCATCAACTCGAAACAAATCAAGGGACGAGAGAAGAGTCAAATCCTCTATCTCATGGAAAGGCTTCGTTTGTATTTTCATTAGTTTCCTGTGTTAGTTTGTTGGTCGAATTCATAATAGGGTGACTCATTTGGTGGTTGGAAAAGTCTTTTCTCTGTAAGGTAGTTTAATAGGTTTCAATGCTCGTTCTCGACTTTTGACATCCATATAACTCTCTTCATCTTGTATGTCGCTTTGTTTAAGTACCTTATGCCTTTCCTCTGTTTTTTTTTTCCTTCAAATTTTACAATTGATTCATTTTTCATGTTACTTTTGGGTCCAATTGAATTAAACTGTTTGGCTTCCTTCGAAAAAAGTAAACTTTCTAAACTTATGTGGGATGTGAAATTCAATCTTAATTCGTATTTTTATTGGGTTTATGATATGTTAAGTGTAATTGGTGCCTTCATATAAGAAACGAGTCACATTAAGCTGTGAAATCCAGTAATAGAGAACGTAAAATAATGAAGAAATTTCAGCATAAATTTTACCATAGCTTTGTTAATGCTATTCTACTAAAGAAAGACTTCCAAAACGGAACTCAATTTTCCAACCGAAGTTTGCAGCCGAAATCTCCAACTCTAGAATTAATTTTGCAGAAGATCGGCGGCCAAAGAGTAAGAGACTATTTTCAAAGAGCTATTGTGATTGGATTTATTCAATACTCTTTTTTTTATAAAAAAATTATTTATTTTTGCGTAGAGGAAGAAAGTGTAAGAAAAATAATAAAATTGATTTTTTTATATCCACGATTAAGTTTAAGAATGAAAAATATAACGATACAATCGGATATTGACTTACATAGTTCAGTTGCAACTAAAAAAAAATTAAGTGATTATTGTGAAACGAAATCAATATTTACGTGGCATCTCGTGCAATTAATCCGGTTACATTGTATGGATTTTTTAGTCTACAAAATACTATAAGGCAATGTCAACATATGGGTTTTGCCACGTCAGCCTCTGCTACAACCGCCGCACAGTGCGGAGGGTCTTCATCGTAAATTCACTGATCCTCTCTTTCTTGCATTCTCACTTCCAATTTTCAACCGGAAATCGAACCCTCTCTCCCGCCGTCCCAACCCGTTCTGTCTTCCAATCCTACCGGAATCGAAGGCCTCTCTCTCACCGTTCCAATGCAATGACCGATCCACTATGCAATTCCTCTGTCTTTTAAGTCCTCCTGCATATTTTATCCGCGCTCTATCCACAAAGCTTCCACCTTTGTTGCCGCAACAGTGATGGTGGATCTCTCAATCTCCCAGCGACGACTGTCTCTATTGCCTGGCTCTGTGCCGTCGGTGTTTTGTCGCTGGATGCCGCTTCTGGGAATTCCGCGCATCTGCTCTGCTGTCGTCTGTGTGTGTCACCCACCTGGTGTCTCTCTCTGGTGTTGCTATTTGTCTCGCTGCCCAGAGTCGAGAAGTTGCTTCCCTTCGGAATTCTACTGAGATTGGTCAATTACCTCGCGTAACGCACTATCGGAGCTATATTCTCTATGTTGTTAAGTTCCATTAGTTTGGGTTCTTTGTATTTTGGCTTTTGCGGTGGTGTACTGATGTTGTGTGCTTTTGATGAGATGTAGACCCCCTTTCTGGATTCTGCTAGAGTTTCTTTTGTGAACAAGTTCTTTGTTGTGTGATGAACTTTCGGTCTTTGCCTGTTGTAAAATTTCCTTTCGCTGTACTTCATTAGTTCTAACTTCTAAGCATGATACAAATAAATGAAATACTGCAGTTTGTGATGAGCAATAGCATGATTTGAGTTACCATATTACTTATACTGAAGTACTTCTAACCTCTAAGCATGTAGCAAATCAACTTCTCGACTCTGTGAAGTAAAACCAGCATGTGATTAGCAGAAGTCATGCACTTTTAGATTTTAAAGTTCTGCACTTTACTCAGTTTCATTTTGTTTTGATTATACAACTGGAGTTTCTTTTGTGAATGATTTTTTTGTTGTGTGGTGAACTTTTGGTCTACCGTTCCAATATACATAGGGTACAGATCCCCTTCTCAATTTTTGTTTTCTTCTGTATTTTGGCCAATTTTTTCTGCAATTAGCAAGATCACTAATACGCATAAGTAAGAGCTTTCATAAATGTATCCATAGTTTTGTGTCTCAAAAGCTATCGACTTATCATCCTTAGATGCTAAGTTGAATACATTTCAAAGTAGCTGATTCGTTTTCCATATTAGGAATATCCCTTACAACAGTGTTATAGGAATTATGATATTACTTCACATTATGGAAGAGGCATAAGAACTTGAGAATTTGTTCAATTTGATTCTATGTTTATTGTAGATACATAGTGCAATGCCATTTGCAAGATGATACTGGGCAACCTGATTTTGCCATTTTGGAATGTGAAGGTCTGCGTTTCTTGGGAGTTGTGGATGATGTTTTATTTCAATCAAATCAGAGGAAGAAAAAACCATTCCTCCACAAATCCAACGAGTTATTAATATGAGACTCGAATTACATGTTCAATTTACCGAGTTCAACTTCTCGAATCCTCAAAGTGAGTATTATGTGGTTAGGGTGGATCATGATCCATTTGGGGTAGGTGAAGACCATTTTAGTTGTACTTAAATTCATTTAGGTAAATGGTATCGACTTAATTTCATCTTTACAAGCTCTCTTATGACTCTAATTTGAGTACAACAATTGAGTGAGGCATCAAGTAAGTCCCTCACAGAGGCAGCTCCAATGTTGGAGGAAACCACCAGCTCCAAGCCAAGTACTCAGTATCTTTTTAGCTCTCTATTGACTCAGTTTATTGTACATGTATTTGTCACAATTCCAAGTTAGATTTTCTCTTTTTCTTGACAGTAGGAATTCTGTGTATCACTTTTGGACAGCATCAATTTGAATTTCAGTGACTATGATGTTGCAACCTGTAGACGTATTGCTTCCCAGTTCCCAGGGCTTATCAAGTTATGCATTAGCTTTTACTTCATGGTTTTAGGCATGTGCTATGTCATTAATCCTATAGATGTTCTTTGTTTCTCTATGTATAATGCAATCTTCAACTAACGGGGCTAGGTTGAGATCAGCAAACTTCTGTCATCTCATCCAATAGTTTCAGAGTTTCCAATGTCTCCTTGCTTTCAGAAACCATTTATCATAGCAGGTATGTAATGGTGGAAGGATGAGTTCCTTCATTTAACATTCTTTATTACAAATCCAAAGCAACATCCGACTCCCCTCATGGCCTCATCTATCCTGATTTACACAAGCCATTCATCAAGGCATTGTACGTGGTTCTGTTTGGTAATACACCATAGTTTACCATTTCATTAAGCAATCTGAAGGCTTCATTCATATTACCAGCAGCAGAACAACCATGAATTAGAGTGCTGCAATCTGCAAATTGGTTGGTGTGATGGGAAGAAATTCTTACGGAAACACTCATGATAATTAAGTTAGCATAATGCATCATTGACATGGATCTTATAACCAAAGCCTACTCATGGAATGGTTGAAGTAATAAATGAAATTGCTTTGCCTTTGAGTAGTATTGCTGGAGTATTATATACTCCACCATCCAATACAATACAGTACAACAAAATATACTAACCGGTTTATACTCCACCGGCCAACGGGCCGGGCCCAATGCTAGTAACATATAAGTGCAAGGTAGTCAATGATTTATCCAAATTAAAAGAAAAATACACAGTAGAATGACTCATGTTTCAGAAAAAAGATTCTTTGATCACATGAGATCAGAATTTTAATTTAAAAGAAATGTTTGTAGACTCAAAATACTTAACAAGCACCACACATTAAGCTTAAATTAATTAAATAAATGACAAAACACGACTAACAACAACTAGGTTGATTAGATCATCAGCGAGAAGATTTCTCGTCCTTGCTCATTCTTTCATTCATTCATCGGCCATCGCTCTCGATGTTCATATTGTCATCTTTCCACTCACACCCACCTCTGTCTCCAAACACTAGTAGCAGGAAAAACAAAATGCTTCGCCTTCCCCGGATGTTTTTATCTCCCCGCCTGCACCTACTTTCGATTTCTATAGATTAAACAATTCATGTGGCGACCAGACGCCGAATTGTCAATTCGCGTTTCGTAGGCCATCCCTAGAACTGTACACAAAAGACTATCTTCTGCCTCGCTTCCGTGTGGCGTGTGCATCTCTCTCTCTCTCCTTGGGCTATATAACTCGAAATTCAGCAACATCTACATACATCGGCCCAGTCACCCAAAAAAAAATCTTGATAACTCGGAATCCGGTGAATATCCTGCTTCCTAAATATCGGGCTGCTGTCAAGTTTGATCATTTTCCCATTTCTGATTCTGGGTCTGACTTGGTTTGATTTTCGAGAGCTTGCTATCTGGGATTTTGTATGTGTTTATAGCTTTTTGATTGGGTAGCTTCTTTCCCCTATTTGGAATAGATCATTATCTGTTGCGTGTAGCGATTCAATTATCTGGTCTTGGATAATTTCTTCTGGGGTATTTATCTTCTTCGTTATAAAGGCGTTTCTAGGCTCCAACAATCGCACTTCCCTGCTCCAATTGGTTTCACATATCTTGCAGGTTTGCCCCTACTTCAATATCATTTCATCATTTCCCAGTTGAAATTCACTGCTTAGCCCTAATGAGGTTCAGAAATTTCAAGCTGATTTTGGTGGGGTTTCTCTTATTTGGTTTGAAAGGCTGAGCCTTTGTCAAAATTCAGGTTGGATTTTCGATATCGTAGTAAGAGATAAAGAAAGATGACGATTGGGAACAACACAGCTCCTAAGAAAGAAAGGAAATCTAGTAAAAAGGGGAAGCAGGTTGATGAGAATGCTCCCTTGCTTCCGAAAACGCACGATGAGGATGGGGGTTTTGATGAGTTCAATGGAGCTTCTTTCACGGGGGCTGTGTTCAATTTGTCAACAACCATTGTTGGTGCCGGGATCATGGCTCTGCCCGCCACTATGAAGGTGTTGGGGCTTGTACTTGGGGTTGCCATGATCATCTTTATGGCGTTCTTGACAGAAGCTTCAATTGAATTGTTGCTTAGGTTTAGCCGGGTATCCAAGAGTTCATCTTATGGTGGACTTATGGGGGACGCCTTTGGAAAAGTTGGGAAAAATTTGTTGCAAATTGCTGTCATGATCAACAACATAGGTGTACTCATTGTGTACATGATAATCATCGGTATGCCCTGGCTTCACCTTTATTAGTTTTCCTTAATGTATTGCGTAATTTCTCTATATTTGTCTATATGTCATTGTGGTTGAAAACATTTGACTCAATTGTGTACCTACTTATCCTTTTTTGAAGGTGATGTGCTGTCTGGAACAACTGCTGATGGAATTCATCACCCGGGTGTTCTTGAAGGGTGGTTTGGAGTACATTTGTGGAATGGACGCACTGCTGTACTACTTGTCGCTACATTGGGCATATTTTCTCCCTTGGCCTGTCTAAAGCGACTTGGTAAGTTTTCGGTTCGGTTGTTAGTAAAAGTGGACATAAGACCTGCTAGTTAACCTGGCCAAAGGAGACATTGATTACTGTTTTTATTTTTCCGTTGCGTTCATTCTGCTCTGCCTGTAATCTAAAACACAGTCTTTGTAGCGATTTGACTCAATTTCAAAATGGTTTCTGGAAATTGAACTCCAGTTGCATAGCCACCTCAACAGATCACTTGATAACTCACTTGCAATACTGGATCAGTAATTCTTCATGTCAATACTGGAATTGGGTTCCTCTTTCCTTTTTTTATGTGTCACATGTGAATAGGTTCCATGCTTCCATAGTGAATACTAAGTGATTTTGTTATACAAATGTACAATTTTAGCTTGTGGTACCAATTTAGGATTCCAAATTTATTTCAATTCTCATGCTTCGTGTTGTGTTGGCTGTGGCTCGTTTGTTTTTGCAGACTCTTTAAGCTATACATCAGCACTCTCAGTTGCGCTTGCAGTAGTATTCATTGTCATCACCATGGGGATTACAATTGTGAAGTTGATAAATGGTAGCATAATGATGCCCAGATTGCTCCCTGATGTTACAAATCTGGCTTCGTTCTGGAACATCTTCACAGTTGTTCCTGTTCTTGTCACTGCATACATTTGCCACTACAACGGTATGTCAAATTCTAATTCCAACTATATATGTGGGCTTGTTACTCTAATGCTGGACCAAAAGCATCATGGCATCTGCTCCATAGCAAATGGTGTTCTGACTTCTGAGTGTCTTTCATTTCTTATAATATTTCTTGGTTCCTGTCAACCAGCATGAAGAATTATCCTCTTGAATTCCCTTGGTATGGAATTCCTAGCTTCGTATTGCCTTCTGGAGAAACAAGTTCAATGGGAGTGTTATGAAAAAACTAAAGTGTCTGGTAATGCTCTAGAGAGAGCAGGGTATATGGTAAATGCAAGTTTTATTACTAGTAACAAGTAAATGATGCGATGACATGTAGTTTGCTTAATATTAATAAAAATGTGTGGGTTTGGGAGTGAATATTATGAGAGTAATCTTTTGAATAGATTCTTCCAAACATAAAGTTAGTAATGGAAGTTCACTAATGATGTGACTTTCAGATTTAAGTATTTTCCGGGATCAGGGTGGGTTAGTGTGTGAATAGTTGGTTAGATATTGAATGTATTTTTGTTTGAGCTTTCTTTCCAACTTAAGTGTCTGGAACTAAAACTTTAGATATAACAAACGCTCAACTACGGGTACTGATTTTGGAATTCTCTGTTTGGCAGTTCACAGCATAGACAATGAGCTTGAGGATTCGACTCAGATAAAGCCAGTGGTGCGAACATCACTCGCCTTATGTTCATCCGTATATGTTATGACGAGTGTTTTCGGCTTCCTTCTATTCGGCGATTCTACAATGGACGATGTGCTGGCCAACTTCAACACTGACCTTGGCATTCCTTATAGCTCATTTTTCAATGATGTTATTCGTGTCAGTTATGCCGCACATTTGATGCTTGTGTTTCCGATTGTTTTCCATCCGCTGAGGCTGAACTTGGATGGCCTCCTGTTCCCCTCTTCAAGGCCTTTGAACCAGGATAATTTTCGGTTTGCATCTCTCACCATCGCTCTCATCTCGGTCATCTTCTTGGGTGCAAATTTTATCCCGAGCATCTGGGATGCTTTCCAGTTCACTGGAGCTACAGCTGCTGTTTGCATTGGGTTCATTTTCCCAGCTTCCCTTACTCTCAGGTGAGCTCCTGTCAACTGATTTCGTTTGTACTTAATTGATATCCGTCTATGATTGTCTCACATGGAATTGGCTGCCGAGTTTCAGGGACCGCCATTATATAGCAACGTCGAAGGACAAGATGCTGTGTGTATTCATGATTGTGCTAGCAGTGTTGTCGAATGGAGTGGCAATATACAGTGATGCATATGCGTTGATTAAGAAGAACTCGTCTCCTATTGCATGAGATTAAAAAAAAAACTTGGAATCATGTCCCTGTGTGTGTTGTTAAATTAAGAATGTGTCAAGAACCCTGATTTTGTTTTAGGGAGTTGTATTCTTGTACAAAAAGGCGTGCAATGAAGAGTGGTGATCCTTCGATCACCTTAGCATCGAGGGCTGAACTTTCGTCATAAACCTTGCTCTGGTGTTGTGTAATATCTTCGTGTTGGCTTTGCATGCTGCTTTGGTTTATACATCCAGTACTGTGATCCCAGATTGTACCCTGAAGGAAGCTGTAATATATACTTTGTGCTGTCTTGTTCTCAACTTCTCATCTCTTTTTCGCTGCTCATTATTCTTTTCTTGTCAAGTATAACCTACTGGCTTACATGACTAGCCAGTCTTTCAGCTTCAAGAAACAGTTGCTTATTGCAACTTCTCGACTAGAACCTAGACCGCAACTCTACAGCATTTGTGTTTCGGGGGGAAATAAGGAAACAGTGTAACTCGGTGAAGAGTTCTAGCAACTTCCCTGAAATCGAAAGACAGAGAACTCTATCTACTAGCAGTTCGACGGGCAAAACGAAATCGAATAGGAAGAGGATAAGCTCTAGCCTCTAGGCTCTAAGACAGAATACCTTTAAAGTAGTAGGGACCAAAATATACTTACAAGTTACAAACGAGTACCGTGTACAAATAACAAGCATTCGACATCCATATTTTCAGTCGCCGTCGACAATGTACACTGACGTTTGCCACAGCATTTCATCTCCATCACCCCAGCTTTCCACCCAGAAGGCCTATTTACAAGAACCAATTCACGGCCTCGCCTATCTTCCCCAACTAATATAATTACATTTACACGCAACAGTAATGAATATAAAGGATAAAAGTACACACCATATTATTCTCTTGGCACAGTAGCCTGCTGCTCTTTTTCTTTCACGAGCCGATGTTGTTTACAAATGGAACCAGCCGTTTGTAATCCCGTCTCCTCCCTAGCGCACAATTATCCAGCACCCTCCCAAGTATAAGCCGCGTGTTCTGCAGAGCGACCTCCCTCGCTGGAATCCCCGTCTCAACACCTCCTCCTCCGCCTTGACTGCCCCACGGTGAAACTCCAGCTGCTGCAAACAATCCCGAACCCAGCCCATACTGTAGTGGCCCACTCCGAGCCTTGAACGACGTCTGAACTCCTGCCAAACCAAAATCGCCACCATTCTCTCCACCACCAGCTTCGTGCAGGTGGGACCCACCAGCGCCGGGTAAGTTACTGCAGCTTTGTAGAAGAGCCTCCAACACGCTAAGTGCCTCCCAGCAAAGGGTGCTCTCAACCAGCTGAGACACGATTGCGTACATATGTGGACTCTGCGAAGCATCCATTGGAGTGTGCTGCAGCAAAGCCTTGAGCATGAGCAGTATGACCCTCTGGAACTCAACTGGCCCTCTCTCCAGCAGCCGAAGCAAGTGCCCGAATGCCAACGCTGAGTGCTTCGGAAACCACTCTGCGCATAACAACGGTGACACACAGCCGAGAAGATTCTCAATGCTCCGAATCTCTCCTCGGGCGTAGGCCACGAACACCGTTCCCAACTCATCCTGTGACTTGGCTCGACACCACACAGATATGTTGTTCGCCACTGAGCATGCTTTTGTTGTGTCTTTGTTGAGCTGCAAGCAGAGCCATGGGAGCAACCCAGTGATATGCATGAGAAGGCGAGTCTCTCCATCCCCAAATATGGAATCACAGGAGTGGACTGTTATCCTCGACAGGACCTCGATGGAGGTATCATGGCTAACCGTTGACATTAGACCTTTGAGGACAAGAGGCTGCACACCTTCGAATGTTGGGAGGGTCCCCATTGATGATGATGATTCCATTCGTTGGAAATCACCAATTATATCACCGCCGCTGGTGTCCAGCTCGTCACGAGGCATGCTGGAAAGGAGGACATTCTCGGTAGTCCGGTCACGGAAAGATAACCTGTCGATGACTCGAGAGAAGAGCTCGAGGACCTGGCAGTAGACATGAACGAAATCGGTGTGCATCATTGCAACACAGCCCCAGAACAGTTGAGGGTAGAGTATCACCTTCTCTGGCTCCATATTCTCCACCATTACTTGCAGAGTAAGCAAGATTTCCATTATGAATCCCAAGACCGGGGGAACAGGGTTAGCAAGACACCTGTGAAGACATCTGAGGAGGGAGACACACGTGTCACTCGTTACACTGGGTCGGAGTGCACGGTAGATCTGGTGGGACCGGCAAGCCAAGTGTCTCGATGTGCACTCCATGGCCCACTTGAGAGCTTCAGCACCCCAAGTCTCACGGAGATCTCCTTGGAAGAAGATAGCATCAACCATGCTCTGTACTAGTGCTGATAGAAGTGCTGCACTCGGGAGAGATGGTCGAACAACTGTGGGGTCCTCATTCTCCCACATCATGCTTCCTCGCTTCGATTGTACGTACTTTATTAGACTGACCACCTGCTGTTTGTTCTCTCCATCGCTATTTTCCACTTCATACAATTCTAGATGTCTCCCGGCGAGCGAGTAGAGCAAATTGACGAGTAAGTGCTGGCAGTGTTCCAGCACGATGTCTTCCGAACTGTCCATGGAGACAAAAGTGACATGGAACAGCAGAGGCAAGTGCTCACGGAAATCTTCGTCGTTCTCGTAAGCAATTTCAGCGAGGAGAATCAGTGCTATATCTGCATGAGTAAGGGAATGCTGTTGATGGCCTTGTAGTGCTGACTGAAGCTCTTTGGCATTTACGCCATGCATGCCGATGGCAGAAGGATGCAAGCCGTCTTCACCAGAGTTTGGAGTGTCAATGAGGTAATCTCCACTGTCTCGAGATACATGCCGACTACGTATACTTCCTGTGGAGCTTCTAACTCCCATCAATGGACCAGACATGTTCACTAGTGCTGGAAGAAGCTGTCCTGATCGGCCAGCTGTCACTGGGACGGCATTTAGTTCTGGAGGCATTGGACTGAGAGGACCTGAGACGCTGCGCCCGGTTACACCAGATGTCCGCCAGCTCAGACTTCCACTGCTGTTTCTGAGGGGCCCATCTAGGGAACCCCGGACGAGCAAAGGTGACATGTGCGGCTGGGTATCGACAACAGCACCAATTTGGGCAGCTGCAGGGCCCTGAGAGAATTCCAAGACGAAGCTAGCACTTGGATCGCCCTTAGTTGTCACACTCGGGCCGACTTGTTCGAGACTGTCTTCTGACATTCGCTGAGCAAGTTGGTAAACCAAGTGGTCGATCGTACGCTGTGGGCATATCCGGGCTAAATATAAGCTCACCCTCTTTGCGACTGAGAAATATGTCGCGAACGCACCACTTATTTCTGCAGATGCATTGGAGTCACAATCTTCAATCCCTTTTGTGATTAAGAAATCCAAAACTGGACTGATGTTCCTGGCTTTGCTAGCAATTGTGCTCCACAGTTTCTCGATTTCATCCGGAAACTGATCCCCATGACGCCACGTGACGTAATAAAGGCTCTTCAGTAATCTCTCGCTCCACCCTGAGTCCTTGAGTTTCCAGAAATTAAGGTTTTCGATCCAAGGGGCCATGCAGGTTAACACCTGATGCTGTGCAATTATGTCGACAGCATCAAGTTGCCTCTGCATTATCTCCTCACAAAGAAGCTGGCTTAATTCTGGGTGGTCTTTGGCTAGTTTGCATGAAAGCTTATACTGGAATTGTTGGTAGGAGTCAGGGAGATTGCCCACAACAGCGGCTCGATACCCCCCACAACCTTCCATCCCATCCTCAGCCCACTCGCGAACAGAAAGTGTCTCCAGCATCTGAAGGGCATCGTCACGAATCTGCCTATTTGGGTCCACCACTTTGTAGAGGATCAGGCTCAGAAGCCTCTGTATTTCGCATTTTGGTATCTCTTGGCGCATATAGACCTCAGCTAGAACACTGAAGTAGCCATCGGCAATAGCAGCATCAGAGTAATAGCACTGCAAACATTGCTTACTAATTAGAACAGGAAAAAAGAACTCGTAGAAACTCATTAGAAATAAGCTTAAAATGGACATTTCTAACGGTATGCTTGTCTCAGTTTAATGGTTTACTTTCTGAAATTAAAATTGAAAAAATAACTCAACAGGATAGAACCAGTAGGAGCATTAGTGACCAATAAAAATCATCTAGTTTGTTTCATATTAGTTTTAACTTTTATCATGGCTGCATAACTACGAAGTTCATGTCAGGACTAGTATTTTTCTTGCAGTGGAAAAATACCAGTGAAATGGGAAAGGGGAGGTAATATCACCTGGTCAATGCAAGCCGGGAAGAGATCCAAATTCGTAAGAAGAAGATTCTTCAAAGCTAATTTTGCCAGCACAACACGATGATGGCTGCCCCTGTGTCTATCACGACCAGCAACTCCACGTGCACTTTCCCCTGTGTATTTGGAGTGAGACGGAGTTGGAGAGTAACCAAATGGAGCCCTAGGTGCAGGATCGTTAAACAAACTGTTGATCCAAGATATAACCCGACCACTCATTTTCCTTGCATTGTCATCAAAACAAGGTCCATATAAGAGTGAAGCCATAGCATTCATGGAGGCCCACTGGATTGCCTCGATCTGCTCACTCAAATCTTTATCGAATGAAATTTTGTCGACAGAGTCTTTTGACCTGTAATGTTGGGAAGACTTGTACCGTTCAACTTCACGTCGATAATCACTAGCGCCATCTTGCACCCACGAACTACCAGTGTCATCACTCCAGGACAGGAGAAGATCAAACAGCCGCTTTCTGGTTCTGAGGTCGAATTTCTCTGATTTCGAGTCAACAAATTCAGGGGCAAGGAATCTTATAACAGATGCAAGAGCATACCGAAGAGGCTGCATCTCCTGAAAGTTCTCAGTGGGAGCTGTTAGGATCTGCCTGGTTGTGTCATCGATGAACCTCAGATAATGAAGACGGAAAACAGGTTTGCGATTAAGCATTCCAGGCCAGATGTTTTCAGCAACAGTGCGGTAAATATTTGCAATGTGTAGACGGAGCTCTTCCCTGCGTGATTTTTGACTCTGCACAAGCATGAGTAGGAAATTGGAGTCAAGTCTCCACGATCATGAAACTAAACTTGAATTCAACCTAAGAAAACAAAGTGGAAATGGGCAACAAACTTAAGGTGAATCCAAAATACCCAATCGATATACCTCTTATCACGTATGGAACCATCAAGGAATACAGTTAATGACAGGTGTGCAAGTTGTTTTAATTTCCATATTTGTATGTTAATTCAAAAAATAATAATAATAAAGGAACGGGAAATACTCTTCTCACAATATAGCAACCAATTAAGCTATCTTTTCTTTAGAAATTCATGTTGTGGTTTAAGTATGAAATGTTCTGGTATATGGCTTAAACAGAGAAAATTAGTTGACTGGCACACCATTGTTTTTTTAAATACAAAGCCACACTTTTGAATGGAATCCTAGCAACATTCTGAAGGCATCACCTCAAATATACACTGCATGATACATACATGAGCATTGCAGTCAAGATTCTTGCTGAAAGAAAATAACCATCCTCTCAAATTGCAAGCTGATACAGTTATACTCATAAAAAAAACATCCTTACCTTCCACTTCGGCTTTGCCTCGGTCTCCAGAGAAACCTCGTCAACAAAAGATGAGAGCTCACTGAACATGATTTCACATGCTTCCAAATGTGAGCGCCCAAGAGCCATTGTAGCTGCATGCTGTTGATGCCAAACAAAGACATAACTGTTGTTATATTGAAAATAAAAGCATGATATTCACGACCTAAGCTATACAGAATTCATTCATGTCTACTAACATACAAGATAGCACAAACAACAATTATATGGCAATCTAGATGCGCACAAGATAGCTGTCCAAAAGGAAAAACACCAGATTTTTTATCATGGGGAACAAGAGAAGGATCCAAAATGTCAGATAAATTGCTTACTTCATTAAATTAGACACCTACCATTAGAAAGTTGGTAGAAGAGCCAATTCCTAGAATATTAGTCTTTCTATTACAGGTAGGATTTAGGAATACGCTTCTGTGTTATGTCTTTCCTGTTCTGTTCAGGAATACCAGTCTTAGGAAAAGTTTCACACTTCTGGTTCTTGCTCTAAAGATAATCAGTTATATGTGATCTATCTGTGTAAGTTCTACATCTAACACAGAGGAAAACCTCAATTGATTTTTCTTCCGAACTATAAACTTACGACAACCATCATCAAGTAAATCATTTGCCCCTTAATCTGTCCAACAGACCTCCTCTTTCCTTTCCTTTCCCTGCTATAGCTTGTTTGAATCCTTTCTAAGCTGCTTTCTTGTCTAATACTAAGTCTACTTTTGCAGTTGGCATGCTTTGGCTAGATTATAGCGATAGAATCGCAGATGACGATTACATGTGTGCTTTGCTGCGAAATTGCTTCACAATTTGCATGCAACTTTTGTGACTGTGGTTAATCAGTGATAGAGAGCTTCAAGCTCTTATTCCAACCTCGGATCATCAGTTCTTGCCTACACCTCCGAATCCAATCCAGTGTGCACTACAATGGCATGGATTGTTCTGGCTTATAAGCTACCATTATTGTTCACAAGAAGTTCCAGCTTAGTTTTCCTTCTTATAAATTACTCTACCCTGTGAACATCTTTCTGATACCTCAACAAAATAAAGTAACCAAAAGGCATCTAAAAAACAAATTAAAAACAGAACTAACATAGAGAAGCTACAGTGATAGTTTTTTCAAACATCCACTTACTATGTTTGCTTCAGAACCAGATCTTAATGACGGGCAAATAAGATGGTAGAGATCTTTCACCGCTTGAAAGCCACCAGATTCTTTACTATCTGGGGGACAAGAGCATGCAAACATTGCATACATGAGCCACTGGTCAAGTTTGTTGTCTCCGTCTAGCGACTGAGCCTTGCCACCTAAATCAGTTGGAGTAATATGGGCAAGGCGTTGAACTACCTCCACTCTGCCAATAAAACAACATCAGTCACACCACTTCCTCTTCTCATTCGTAAATAAAATAGTGCAGTCAAACCACCAACCAAATTAGTAATGTAACAAAATTAACACAATTTTCACCTAACCAGCTTAAAAGAACCAGAAGTCACAAACTAAAATTGAGAACCAGAAATATCGGGATTCATCAAATTTGAAATGCTACACAGGACAGAGAGTTACTGTCAGCAGAAGCAAGTCGATTTTAAACAGAACTTAAAATAATTATTTTACAAAAAAGAGTTCCTCATAAATTTTCATCAGGTTTACTTGGTATCAGCAAATAACTTGAACCGCTATCACTCTAATAACTGTTATGGAAGCACATAGTCAAATAAAGCAGGATTCTCTCCACCTAGGCTGGATCCTAAATACAATAGTAAAAAGCTACAAAGATTTTCAGATGATACCATTAAAGGAAACACAAATAAAATAAAACTTATGATAGTTTTTGGGAATGTCCTGCTCCAAACTATGATACAGGGAAGCTGTAATAGAAAGCATACAATAGTGGGTAAGCAACCATAAATACAGCAACAAAATATACTTACTTTGCTTCTTGAACAGAGCTTGGGCAAAGCTCAGCAGCATATTTAACTAGTTCACTCAGACACCTGGCCCACCTATTTTTGTCTGGACTCTCAAAAATGATAGATTGTAGAGTCACGTCAGGAGGAATTGCATCAGACTCTCGTCTCAGATCAAATGGACGCCCAGAATCCCAATAGCAGCTCTGAACTATGTCGTCCTGTAGTATTCATGTGTATAAGTCCAATCATTCATCAAGAAAGGCCTCATACATAATAATTAATAAGGGACTCAAGAACATAGACAATAATAAATTTGTCACCATTCTATCCAAATAATGACAATAATAATACTAATAGTAATAATAATAATAAATCTCTCACCCCATGTTCTTCTAGGACATCAATAACAAATATTGGTTCGGTTCTCAAGTTAAGATCCAGCTGCGTGTACACTGTCAGGTCTGCTATATCATTCCACAAGGCACGGACACAGCGCAGTAGCTCCAGTGCTGTATGTCTAATCTGGCTATCTACAGAACTAAGAAAGATTAATCCAACAGCATCTATGTCTGATGCATGAAAGTCAATCGCTTCAGTCGGATGGAAAGAAGATTTTTTAAATCCTGAATTTCTCTGCGGCACTCGCTTCGTATCATCAACACCAATATCTAATCTATCCTCAATCAAACAAGC
The DNA here is from genome assembly GCA_946122785.1 of Linum tenue. Classification (NCBI taxonomy): domain Eukaryota; kingdom Viridiplantae; phylum Streptophyta; class Magnoliopsida; order Malpighiales; family Linaceae; genus Linum; species Linum tenue. The sequence goes on along the minus strand of CAMGYJ010000008.1, from coordinate 15,955,231 downwards.
TCTCCAAAAACGCATGAGATCCAACAAACGTCCCAATGACGTCTGAATGAGAAGAGGGAATTCATCTGGAAGCCGAAGGATAAAGTTCGCCATTCCTCTCATTACTGCGAATCGGCGATGAGGAAGGTACTTAACAATCCGGTTCAATACCAGTACAGCCTCTTCTCGGACACCAGGATCAATACTTATTCCATGTTGAGGAATGATTTCAGAGATCTTATCACTTCGACCAACTTCTTCTATCAAATAGGGTATACACTTCAATACAGAACGAAAGAGGTACCCTTGGGACTTCTCCTTGGTTACAGCATCTGATAAAGCACAAGATTCAAGTAAGCATGAACAATAACATATGACGGGGAATTTCGAAAGCATATGACCACAAGAAAAAGACTAGTTGAAGCACATGACCTGACTTATAATCAACGTATTACTTATACTCTTTCTATCCACATCTAGGCAGGGAGAGAATTCACAAGAGCGTGATTCTTGCACTTACTCCTTCAGAAACTTGGAAAAATATCTTACCTATGGTTGTTTTTGAAGATGTCAAAAGTGCCTGACTGTAAACTCTATGACAAGACCTCAAAATTGACTCAATCGCTGCCCTCACTTTGGGTATGTAGTGGCCAATATCCTGTCCTGCTAAAGCAACAAATGTCAGCTAAAAGTTAATCTGGAGTTAAGAGAACATCCTGAAGAGTAATCCATTACCTTTAAAAATTTCCAAGCCAACATATGGACTTGAAGGTGACATGACAATATCAAGCAAAGCACGAAGACCAATAACTTTTGCCTCGCTTGGACTACTATCCTGTTTTAGCAACTCTAATATCATATGGTTCATGGCAAAATCAAGGTTATGCTCCGCAATCGTTACACAGAACTCAACAAGTTTATCATGTTGTACATCTTGCGTAAGAGTTCCTTTCCTTACCACAGCTAAGAGCTGTGAAGTTACACTGTCAAGGTAGTCCCATATACGGTTCTGGGGCTGACTAGCTGCATGAACACTCAAGTAAAACCTCAAAACTCGATGAAGGCAGTCCAGAGCCATGAAACGATGATTCTTGTCCTGCACAATGAGCAACGCATAAGGCAGTGAATGTGCTGCCTGATGTCCAGCCAAAATGATAGTGGCGCAAGATGTGTCTGAAATGACCACCAAGAGTTGTCCCATCTGCCACTTAGAATGAAGTTACAGAACAAACCTACCTTTAACAGCTTGTAAAGTTGCTCCATGTGTGGGCTTAGGTTGCTGTGAAATATTTGAGGATCACCGAGACAGAGAAGAAGGGTAACAAGTGGGTAGCCAACCTAAAGAAAAAGGAAAATGGAAAAAGAAAAACGCAAATATCAGAGCTGCTAATAGTGAGTGAGGCTACATAAAATGGGGCCAGTGGGACTACATATCGCTAAAGGGCGACATATCATAAGGTTTGATATTAGAATTGATATAAAACTGCAAAAAAAATATGTGAATGTGCATTAGAACAAAGTACAGTAAGACTTCAGACTCGATGCAACATATCTGATAATCCAGAAGTTGGGCAACACGTGCCACACCCAGTTTTGTCAATATAGCACAAATGATGACTGTTCGAAATCAATGTCAGCTAGGCTTACAAAATTAGAAGATCTCTGTTTGATTGCATTTTCACCTTCTCCTTCCATCCAAGTTCTACGAACGCCAAACACAAGTTTAACTTGAATTACATTTACTACCCTCGTTTCCATTTCCTTAAGTACGAAAAAGGTGAACAAAAATTCAAAACCCGGTTGTAAACTCAATTTCGGCAATCATTTTTTCAGTTAAATACAAAAATAAATGGTTTTCCAAGAGTCCTATTGCATCAGCATGACCAGATATCATTTTTCAAGATTTTAGGTGGCATCGACTAAACAATTACCAAACGTTATGAATCAACTCGGACAAATTGTTTATGCCTAAGTGAACTCAACAGGTCAGTTTATCCAAATGATAATAAACACAGCTTCTCCCTTGGGAATACGGCACAGAGTTGCTCAATGCTTCAAAACCATGGGAGGATAAAAAAATTGATGCCGCAGGCTATCTAAGATGCACTTACAGCTATATGCTTGCTTTGCTTGTCCATCCAATGTATAAGTTGCATCCTTATTCGGCCAACAGCCTCATACCATAGAGTAAGTGCATTGTGTACCCCTGATGGTGGCCATTGGTTTCTTCCACCCTCTGCCAGTGGAGCTAGGATGTTCGAGAGCATATTACAGAGTGCATGGTAGAGCTCACTTTTGCGCTTGTGTGGAGCACGGTTCAAGGGATTTGCTTTGGCCACAAAAGAAGCTGATGCATTTAGGCCCCCCTCAGTCTTAACCTGCCCATGCCCCGGTGTAAATTGTCAAACACACTTTTCTCACTATCTGTTTGGCCAGACCTTAGGCTTTATACAGTCTTTTTCATGACTTAAAATTGAGATTGTGAGAAGTGAGACCCCAGAAGAACAACAGCCCCAGAATTTCTCCAAGAGCCACATAAGAGGTAAAGACATACATACCCCAAGTTTCAAGTATCGCATTCCGTTGACAATACTGAGCGTTTCGCTTCGGGCCATACTAGTGTCAATCCGACGTGTATTTAGCTCCATGAAAAAGCGCTCAGTTACTGAGCTAAACCTGTGGCAAGGGGGAAAAAATACAATTACATAAAAACTAAGGTTACCAACTAATGCTGCAACAGATTTTCCCAAAAAGTCAGCCAGTGCTTCGTCCACATTTTACAATGACATACAAAATAACATCCGTCAAGGTCATAATGCAACAATTTAGTTACCTGATGCGAGATAAGGCCCCAAGGAGTTGAGCAACCAGATCCAAGAGAAGGCCACGCAAATCTACCAATGAGGGATATTCAACCTGACTAACAACCCTGCAAAAAATAGAGATCAATTATGTGAGCTATAATTCATCCAAAAAAAATCATGCGAACTATAACAAGTAACAAGCAGAATACACAGGATAACAGAGAACTATAACAGATAAAAATAAGTAAACAGCATAGAGGTATATGCAGGGATGGATTAGTTGGAATATTCAGGTTTTCTACACATTATTAATGATCACATGCAATTGGGGTGGAAAGCGAACAAATTTTGTGGACATTTTTATGTATGTTACGGTGATTCAAATAACAAAACTATTCGAAATGGCACCAAAGCAATGCAGTATCTTGAATAAATGGGAGCATGAGGTATTTAAACAATTGCACTCAAGTAAAGTGGGTCCCAAATGTCTATCTTTACTTTTTTTTTTTTTTTTGGCACAACCCCAGTACAGATGCATAGCTAGTTACATGATCACCTTCAGCCTACACCCTATGACTGTATTCCATAGCCGTACCTGTCAGCATTAATTAACCAATCGAACACAAAATTCTCAAGCCCTGACCACAGCTTCTCTGCAATAAAAATTAGCAATGTCATTTCACACAAGAACCAAATATTAGAAGAACTAGAAACTAATTCACATTCTTGAACAAACCTGTAAGTCCCTCCTGTGGGCAGCACTCCACAAATCGTATACACGCTGAGCAGAAAATACACTCCACAGCTAGCTAGTCTTGCATAAAAAGGGTATTAAATTCGAAATCAATTGCTGTTGAGAAAAAATAAACAGATAACAATTGTATCACCAAGGCAATGCTTACCATAAGACAATATAGCTAAGACTATTGACTGAATCCAGGACAACCTAGATTCGCCTATTCAATCACATACAGATAGAGAACAACAAAAATCATTGCATCAGACAACAGAATCAGCATAACATCACATATCTTAGACAAGCATGACCACAACCAATACCAAAACCACCGATACACCACCTCCATTTCCTCATCCCATACTACCTTTGACTTCATTCTGATCTATCAAGTGAATCAAACATATAGTAAGTTCCTAAATCAAGAGATGCATTTCTAGTCATATGCTGCGAACCACACTATCATGCTTCCTACGAATAGTGAATCTGCTATCTATAAGGGAAATACCAACAAACTTAGTGAGACAATCCAAAGCCACAACTTCTCAAGCTAAGCCAAATTAAACTTGGCAAAGTTCATCATAAGCTGTGGTACTTGGGAAAGACCAACAAACTTAGTGAGACAATCCAAAGATACTATTCCGCCATGAAACTCTCCTAATGTACCCAGGCGCTAAACCTAGAAGCAACGATATCCACTGTACCATAAGTAGCAGCAAAAGCCAACTAAAATATTTTAGTGAACTGATTACTGAGATCATGTGAATCCATAATGGCCGATATGTTGCTACAAACCGTCTTTTGAAAGTTCCTGAACAGAAAATATGTCCACCCAAAATGCCTTAACAAGAGTAAAGTAGGGGTGGGACAGCATAGAAGGTTGCACTAACACAACATATACTATAACCAATAGTTCACATAACAAATTTTTACCACAAAGACCACCAATTCCTATATGATGCAAGTATTAGGTCTTGACAAACCTTTCTTTGGAATGTAGATGCATCATTTGCACCTTTAGGAGATTCGCTGCAATTAAGATTCGAGATGTCAGTTAAATAATTACTTAAAAACGACAGTTGAATCCATTTTCCTCTTCTCCACTACGGTTTACTTGGCTTACCAAAATTCAAGTGGAGAGAAAATGAAAGTGAAGTACAGAAGGCCAAAGATAATACACAAATAGAAGGATTTCAGTTTCCAGGAGAACACACCTCTCCCTCCATCTAAGAAGAGCCTCTAGGAGAGGAACTGGAGTATGCCGGGCAATCATAGCTAGGGAATCTAATACCTGCTCATAAGCAGGGTCTGATGGTCGAAGGTATTGCCCATCCTACAAATGTCCAAAAGAAATCAATTTACCAACTTGCATTGTAACGAGTATACACAGAACGGAAAATTGGCATGGCATGTTCCCCTATAATTGTGAAGCTCGCGAACAAATAATGAGGCAATTCTGCAGAGCAAACGGGACGGGGGACATTACGGCTAGAGTACCAGACATAATGCACTAATAGTGAGAGGAAGGAAACTAAGTACATATCATTGCCATTGAAGGTAATCCAGTTCCAGTACCAGGAACCGGCCGGGTGGTTTTGTAATGAGCAAATTTGAAGACGAAATTGGTTCAGCAAGTCGAAAACAAATGTAGAAACAGAAGTGCACTGACCTGAGCTTGAGCCGTTTCGATACGGCGCCGAGCAAGGGGAAGAAATCGCTGTAGAAGCGCATCAACGATCAGCTTCGCGGCACTTCCGCCTTTCATTTCTTCTCGGAAATTTTACCAAAACCCTAACCACAGAAGCACCTAAACCGCCATTATCGTGAATTCCTTTGATACGTAGAAGGCAGAAGCAGAATCAGAAGCTTAAAGAAATCAGCAATCGGCGAAATCAATCACAGCAAAAGGCTGTTCTATTCAGCCACGTTGGCGAATGAGGAATACAGACAGAAAGAGATTTGACCAGCGCAGATTGGTACCTAGAAAGAGGAGCCCGTCCTTGGGGCTGTTTGTCAGTAAGTTTCTCTTTTTCCGTTCCCGATGAATGAGTTCATTTTCATCTTAGATTTGCCAAATACTTTTATATACCTGAAATTTGACACTATGAACAAAAAGAACCCGGACTTTTGACATCTGACAAACCTAGCTACAATTGTTGCAGGTTAGTCGTTAGATATTCACGTCAATTCATCGTCCATGCAATTACAAGATCAATGACATGTATTCACTTTTACAATTTATACAATCCAACTCATACTAATTTTATAATATCAATGCACTAATTAGTTTTTCTAAGATAATTATAAAAACATAAACACGTAAATAATAATAATAAAAATAATAAAATGATGTAGTTAGCAACCCGTAATTGCATGCAAATGCAATTGTGATATCTATCAATGCAGTTGTAAATGAATGTCATGTTGCAATTCGAAATGAAATTTTAATGCGGATGCTTTTAGGCAACAGTTCGCATAGCGACAGGGTAAGAGCGTATATTTTCAATGATTCAATATTTAAAGCATGTATAGAACATTAATATTATATTCGTTATTGTACAATCCAAGTATCACACCAGAAGACAAGGAAAAATGCTCTTGTATATAAGTGTACATCAAGCTCCATTAATACGAGGCATTTTGGGAAGGAACCCAAAAGTAAATATGTGCGGACCAGCCTAGCCCAAGTGAACAATATTGTACTAATTGAGCACATGTTCTCACCAAGTGGTATCATAGTTTGATGAATGCAGCCTTTTTGAGAAGTAACATGAAAGTAAATACGTGTGGACTTGGCCCAAACGAACAATATCATACTAATGGAGTATCTAGTCTCAACAAGGGGTATCAAAGTTTGGTTTCTTAATTCAAATATGCGGCGATGGACCCTAGTTTTCTGGACCCTCACTCGGTGACATCATTTTTTCCCCCAAGCAGTATTTGAGTTTTGTTTTGAAATTCAGATCCGTGATAGTGGATGCTAGTTTGGTGTGCCCTGATTAGGAAATCACGGTAATGTAAATTCGTGTATGCCTAACGGATCATAGATTATCTGGTAAATCTTTTATCAAAGAGCCCGTCAATACAAGATGTCTAGTGGATTAAGATAATCATTGAGGGAAAGACACGAAGTGCGTGGTCCTTGTGGTGAGTGAAAGATTGTTAGACATCAAAGTACCACATTGGATATACAAAGGAAATGCCCATTGTACCTTACTCCATTAGTAAGAGGGCTTTTAGAGAAGAAGCCAAAAAGTAAATCTCTGCGCATCTGACCCAAAGTGGACAGTATCATACTAATAGAGCATTGTTTCAACAAGTGTCATCAGAGTATAGTTCTGAGTTCATATCTAGGGCGTTGGATGTAGTTTGGTGGACCCCCATTCTGTGACCTTGAGATTTGAAATCTACATCTTTATGGTGGATCAAAGACGAGCTGCAACTAGTATATCTTTGTGTAAAGAGCCTTTCGATACAAGGTGTTTGGTGGATAAACATAATCGTTAATGAGAGGACACAAAGTTTGTGATCCTTGTATAAAGGAGAGGATCATTATGATACAATCGAAGTACCATATCAAAGAAGGGAAAGTACCCCTTATATATAAGTGTTCACCTAGCTCAATTAGTTAGAGGCCTTTTGGGAATCTATCCAAAATTAAATAAGTGATCCAAACCCACACGAATTCACTTTTGGATTTCTTTCCAAAATGCCTTGTACTAATGGAGTTTGGTGGATACTTATGGATCGTTTGAATTGATGATTTGAGTGCTATTTGGACCCAAAGAACATGTTTGATTGAAAAAATAAAATGTATTATTTGGAATATGCTAATGTTCAAATTAATACCACGTTTGTGTAATTTGACAAATGATAGGATACATGTGTTATGCAAGTAACAAGTTGCTTATGTTTTTTTCCCAATATTGTTATCATTTTTTTTTGTTAATTCCAAAGTCCACCTTGATGAGATCTTAGGTTGTGACCCAAAACCATTTCCAATGATCTTCAAAGAAGACACCACGTCAAGGGAAGAAGAAGCTGGAAATTTGGAAGTCTGGGAAACAGTATGTGGTACCTACTTTGGACGCTTACTCGATCATATTGGGAGCCATTCGATGAAAGCTCATAATGGGATTAGATGAGAAGTTGGAAGCTTTCTAGACACCAAACGAGCAGCCTAAAATCGTATGGTGATCAGGAAAAATCCCCTATCATGTGGGTTAAAATCCCATATAGGGGATCTGAGGATCGCGATAGAGGAATGAGATTCGAAGCACCCCCCCTAACGCGAGGGTGCTCATTCCTTATAGGGGATTTGATGGTGTCAATAGGGGATTTGGGCTGATGAGTTTTAGTTACTTTTTTCGTTTAAGATTCTTTTTTCTTTTCTGTACTTTCATTAGTTTTATTTTCCAGACCTATAAAGGGTTGTAAACTCTGGTTTGAGGGATATTAATGTTGAATAGAAAATCCTTTTTCGTTTCATTGAGTTTTTACTCTTAAATTTTGCTCTCGTCGTTGGTGGACTCCAATTGCGTTCAGTGTTGTCACTGTATCAATCAAGTATTCCCCTTCATTGTGGTTGAGCTTCGACCCTTATATTGATAGAGCCTTCTCCCAGCCCATGTGTGAGATTGCACTTCAATCCGCCCTATTCTTTTATTTTTCGTGTTGTTGAGAGAAAATTCAGAAAAAACCCTTAAAAAATTGTGACTGCACGATTTGATCAAAAGAACCTAGGTTTTCACGAGTTTGGGATCTTATCACACCTTCTTTTTCATTTTTATTTATCACTTTTCCTCGTACATGAGTCATCTATTCAGTCTTCCTTTCACAAAAATACTCATCATTAACCCTTGCCAAACATGATTTTGGACAAATATCACACGCCAAATAACAAGTAATTGGTAACGTGGCATTTGTGTTGTAATTGTCTCAAATAACAAGTTTCCCAAATCATCAATTAAGAAGGCCAAATTATATACAAGTGTCTTTCTCACTTGTTTTTCCGATGTGATATCTAATTCATCATGCCAAAGATAACGAATTTTGTATCTTTCTCTAGACAATTATCTTGATTCGCCAGATACCTTATATCAGTAGACTATTCGACAGAGTAATATACTATACGCGGATCACCTTGTAAGAAAGATTTAGGGAGCTCGCTCCCATAATGATTCTATGGTGGTACCTCTCCCCTGCCACTTTTTTCATGTAGTTCAAAACATCATAAACAAGTTTTTTTTCTTTTTGTATTTTGAAAAATGACAATACTAAGGATTTTATATAAAATGGGTGTCACGTCTAAGTAAAAAACTAAAAACTAAAAAGGGCTAATACCACTACAACATCCGAACTATCCGAAAAATGCCACTTGTGTCCTATTGTTTCCAATATTCCATCTGTGTCCTGAACTATTATTCCGTTAGTCTTGACCGGCGTTGACCGTTAGTATTTAACAGAAAATCCAGTCATCGTTGACGTGGCATCTGACGTGAAATTTTTATTATCAATTTTCATTTATTTTTTCATATAAAATAATTAAAATAAGGAAAACAAAATAAAAATTATGGAAAATTACAAAAATAAAACAATAACTCAAATGATTTTTTACCAACGTCTGGCTTCTTCTTTCTGTTTCTCCGACCAAATATTTCCGGATCCTCATAAGAGAGGATAGCAGCAGCCAGCAGGCGCTTGTGCGGGAGGAAATCCACCCGATCGAGGATACAGGCGAGGTCGCCGCTGTTCACGAGGATGCTCGGAAAAAAACTATTTCAGATCTGTTTGGTTTTTTATTTTTTTCCAGGGGAAGAAGAGATCGAAGGAGGAGGTTCTTGTTCATCGATTAGGGTAGTAGGATTTTGGGTTCTTGAAAATCCCCACCCACCCCCCAATCTGTAATGGCGACCCTACTTCTCTACTCAATATCGACCCTGCCATCACCATCTCTTTCCCTCTATTGTCGTGCTCTGTCATCTCTTCTTCAGCGTCGATCTGGTGTCGCGGTCACCACCCGTTATGGCAGCGGCGAAAGCAAGTGAGTGCTTCAACGAGGGAGACGATTGGAGTTGGGGCAGTGAGGAAAATGGTTGCGGTTGTGGTTAGGTGAGGCGTCGACGGATTGGGGCATGGCAGAATCCATATCTACAATCCATCTCAGTCTAGCTCTTTAGATAAGGGGGCATTATTGATGATGAATGATGATTGACGAGAGATGGAGGGAGGGGAGGCGGCGGGTCTGGGAAAGGAGAGGAGAGGAGAGGGGAATCAATTCCCCTGCCGACGGCGCCGTCATCGCACCAGTCGAAGTCGGTGGGGGTCCTTGTTGGATGAACCAGAGTGAGAGGAGCCAGAGTATCGGGTGAGGGAGATAAACTTTTTTTTTTTTGTCAATTTTGGATGTTTGAAATATTTTTTAGTAATATTGTTAAATTTAAAACTTATCATTTTTATTTTCATAATTTAATTTTATTATATTTTTTAGTAAAAAATGATGTGGCAATGACATGGCGCCTACGTGGATGTCACATACTTTGCCATGTCAGCAAAAGTCAACAACAATTTGACCTCCGTTTGGTCAACCGTTATCTTTAACGGTCAACAAAATCGGGAGGACACAAATGACAAAAAAGAACATACGAAAGGACATAAATGGAATATTGAAAAGAATAGGACACAAGTGGCATTTTTCGGATAGTTCGGGTGTTGTAGTGGTATTAGCCCAACTAAAAACTACATTCTTGACACATAAATAAAATACCACATAAAATCTTTATGGTATATTAGAAGTTGTGTCCAACATTGTTAGGATTAGGATGCTACCTATGATCTTTATTTTTCTCCGAACTTTGTTGAGCCCGAAAATCGTACCTAGGGTTTGTTGCTGTAGCATTCGGTCCATATGTCGGCGGTAACACCGACGTCTCCTCCCGATATGGGGGGGGGGGGGGGAGCCAAGCCACCTGATCCGACGGCGGGGTTGCGGCGGCCGCCGGAAGCCTCATCCTCACCTGACGGGAAAAAAGCAAAGGAATCACAACATCCGAAGAAGCGAGTTCGAGCGATTGATCTGACGAGTGAAGTCAACATGGAGGAAGTTCTTGTAGAGGATATTACGGAAGAAGAGATGGCGAATGAAGAGTAGGAAACTACACCATAGCTGGAAAACCCCCTGCAGGCAAATCCTATAAACGCTCAACAACAGGGCTCGGTTGCTTGTGGGGTGGGTAGGAAGAAGCTATTTAGCGAAACCCTAAAAGAAACACAATGGTATGTGGCCGACTCCGATTCGGAAGATGTGGCGGAAGCTATTAGAGAAGATAATGAGGAGATGGATGTGACGACGATGAACCCCAAGTGCCCAGCTATCCCGTTCTCCTTAATGGAATTGCGAAAGTATAGACGTGAATGGCGGTCGGGCGATCGTGGTGAAAGTTCTAGGCCGTACCTTCCCATACCCTATTGTGGTTAGAAGGTTGAACATGTTGTGGGCAAAGACAGGAATTATACAGGTGACGAATAAGTTGTATGGATGTTACTTTGTTCGATTCACGAGCAAGATGGACTATGAACATGCCCTTACAGAAGGGTCGTGGATGCTGGGGGATCACTATATCACAACACAACAATGGAAAAAGAGTTTGATCCAAAGACAGTCGAAGTTGTTAAAACGCTTGCATGGATGCAGCTGCCCGATCTGCCCATTGAATTTTACCATCCTGAGGCGGTATTGAGAATAGCATCTTATGCGGGGAAACCAATAAGGCTTGATCGTGCTACGGAGCAGGGGGCGAGAGGGAAGTATGCTAGAGTTTGCATGGAAGTTAACCTGTCTAAGCCGCTCTTGTCATAGTTCAATATCCTGGGAAAAGAATATGACATCCAATGGGAAGGGCTGGCGAACGCATGTTTTGAATGTGGCAAGTATGGGCACCAGAAACCAAAATGCCCAACACTCCATGCACTGGACGTACCACAAGGAGATGATGGAGTCAGAGAGGAGCATGTTAAAAAACACACAACCCCATATGGGGAGTGGATGGTGGCGACTCAAAGACAACGAAGACCAGAAAGAACTGATGACCACCACCATGACCCACGAGGGCGTCGAGTAGATCCCCAACTAAGTAAGACACATACAGGGTCGAGATATGAAGTGCTTGCTGAGGAAGAGGGGGAAGAAATTGAACAATAAGTACCACCTAAGCAGGGAGAATCGAGCCCAGGAGGGGGACGCCAGCGGGCCCCAAGCAATACCGCCGCAGGTACATCTCGTAACAAAAACCAAAGGTCGATTAAATAAGCGTGGGTGGAGAAACAAAGTGTCTCAAAGGGCACAAATCAACAAGTAGAACGAGATACAATCCTCAGAAAGCCCACAAAGCAATATCAATATGAGTAGTGTAAGGCCCACGATGCAGGATTCCTTGGCCCCAAATCAACCACAACCGCCCTCAAAGGAATCACTACCCGATCCAATATATCTACGCCATCCATGCTGGGGAGCCATGCAGACCTTGGTACGAAGCCGGGCGTGGTGCAAACTTCCCCGTTTGACAGCATGGAAGCAATATCGAGAAACCAGCATGTCCCGTCCGAGCCTCCACAGGAGCATGAGACTGGTGTGAATGGGAGTCACTTGCAGGCTCCCTCCGTGAAACATTAAACCCGAGTCAGAGGGGCTCCCAGTGTTCAGGTTTATGGATTTGAATATCTTTGTTTGGAACTGCAGGGGAGCAGGAAGCAAACGCTTCCTACGTGTATTCAGGGAATACAGGAAAAAATATAATCTGAGTATGGTAGTGATTGTAGAGCCACGTATTAGTGGCGACAAGGCTGAGAAAGTCATCGATAGTATGGGTTTTGATGAACATTTAATTATGGACGCTACAGGGTTCTCAGGAGGAATTTGGCTACTCTGGAACCCCTCAGTGGTCACTATAATAGAAAGTAACAGATCGTCCCAGTTCCTCCATGTCGACGTCCAGTATGGGGATAAATGTTGGAACTTCACGGCAATCTATGGCAATCCTGCATTGATCCAGCGGAGAGCACTATGGGAGTCAATAAGGAATATTGCGGCTAACTAATCACTCTCATGGATTCTGGCGGAGGACTTCAACGCCCTACTCCAAGCGTCTGAGAAAATGGGAGGAACAGGGTTTGACTCTAGTCAAGTTAAAGATTTCCAGGATTGTGTTTTGGATGCAGAATTGATGGACTTGGGGCATACAGGACCACAATTTACTTGGTTCAAAACTTGCGTGAGAGAAAGGCTGGATCGCGGGCTAGTGAATCATTCATGGGCAGTAAAACTTTCCCGAACACCATTGTGCGTCATCTCCCAAGGGTGAAGTTAGACCACCGACCCATCCTCATCACGTCAATCCACAATTCCCAACCAGTTGGGCCCAAGACGTTGAAATTCCTTGCAGCTTGGCTCACGCATGAGGGCTTTTAATGAGATGGCAACTACTGCTTGGGCAAGGGGTTCGGACCTCCAGACATCTATTCGGGAATTTGTCTCGGGCAACCGGAAGATGGAATAAGGAGACATTTGGCCACATTTTGAAAAAGAAGAACACCTTGCTTAACCAAATTGAACGGATGGAGAAGCTAATGGAGGCGACTCGGCTATAGAAGCTTTACAAAAACTTCGTCAAGAATTGGAGGAAGTCCTTTTACAGGAGATTTGCTATGGTGTCAGAAAGCAAGGTTGGAGTGGATAGTGTCCGGAGACCGTAACACGAAGTATTTCCATGCACGTACTATTCGGTGACGGAAACATAAGAAAATAGTTGCCTTAAAAGGCGCTGACGGGAAGTGGATTGAAGAGATGGATCAATTGCTGAACCTGGCGCGCGCTCACTTCAAAGGACTATATACGGACGAGGAGCTCCAAGCAGTATGTCTTATGGCAGCTTTCCCGTCCCTGGCAGCCGATGCTTGGAAGCCTCTCGATAAGAACTTCTCATATGAGAAAATTGTAAGTGCAGTTAGAGCTATGGGTCCCTTAAAGGCTCCCGCAAAAGACGGACTAAACCCACTCTTCTACCAACGCTGCTGGGATGTTGTTGGCCCGAGTGTAGTGGAATTCCTTCAAAGTTGCTGGGTATAGCCGAGCAGGATAAGTGGAGTGAATGAAACCATTGTTGTGTTGATCCCCAAGATCCCAAAGCCCACATTGATCGAGCAATTTCGACCGATAAGTCTACGCAACGTGACTTACAAAATCTTGACCAAGTGCCTGGCGGAGCGACTCAAACCACTCATGCCGAGTCTTGTGGACGAGACTCAAATGAGTTTTGTTCTTGGACGTCATATAACTGATAACATTTGCATTTTGCAGGAAGTGGTGCACTCAATGAAAGCGAAGAAGGGGAGGGTCGGGTGTATGGCGATCAAAATTGATCTTGCCAAAGCATACGACAGGATCCGGTGGAGCTTTGTGCAAGACACCCTTCAGGAAACAGGAGCCCCCAGCTCCTTTTATTGAGTTAACGATGTAGTGCATCTCTACAACCAAAATGTAGATACAGTGGAATGGAGGCTTAACGCAGGAGTTTGCACCGACCAGGGGATTGCGACAGGGGTGCCCACTATCCCCCTACATCTTCACACTTTGTATGGAGAGATTGGGTCAGCTGATCAAGAAGGAGGTTGCAGAGGGCAGGTGGAAACCGATTAAGCTCTCTAATAATGGACCTATGTTATCTCACTTGTTTTTCCGCAGATGATCTCATCCTGTTCGGGGAAGCATCGGTGCAGCAAGCAGAAGTTATATTAAAGTGCTTTGAGGACTTCGGTGCTGCATCAGGTCAGCAGATCAGCAAACCAAAGTCACGAGTTTTCTTCTCCGGCAATATTAGCACAAGCTCCGGCCACTCCATTAGCTCGACACTGGGTATACCGGCTACCAATAATCTGGGGAGGTATTTGAGTGTCCCAGTCATTCATGATAGAGTTTCGAAGAATACCTTCATAGCTCTGATCGATAAAATTGATACGAGGCTTGCGGGATGGAAGGTGGCGAGTATGTCTCTAGCGGCTCGCATTACTCTTACCTAGTCAGTCCTGGGTTCACTCCCAGCTTACACAATGCAAACAACTCTGTTGCCGGCCAGTGTTTGGGAATATATTGATAGGAAAATGAGAGGCTTTATATGGGGAAGCTCGGAGGCAGGAAGGAAGATACATCTCATTGATTGGGATACCGTGTGCCGGCCAAAAGAAGAAGGTGGGTTGGGGCTTCGAAGTGCAGCTCGTATGAATGGAGCCTTTATGCTTAAATTGCCTGGAGGTTACGCACAGAGCCGAAACAGCCTATGGGTACGGGTGATTCGAGCCAAGTATATGTCTCAGTCTAAGGATGGGCTCGTACCTTGCAGAACAGGGTGCATGTCCAACCTCTGGAGGGGGGTTTTACGAGTCCTGCACCTGGTCCCCGAAGCATTAATGTGGAATGTACAAAGTGGCAGTCAAACTAAATTTTGGTTGGATCGGTGGCTTAGTGACGGGCCACCCTTAGCGAAATTTGCTGAAGAACTTCCACAGGAAGCGGGGTCGATGAAGGTGGCGAAGCTATTGCTAAATGGGGAATGGAATGACACCTACCTGAGAGTCTTCCTCCCAGACAGCTGGATTGAGCAGATCAAGCTACACGCGATCCCGACTGGCATATGTCAGGACATACCACTTTGGCGGCTTACTCCAAATAGAAAATTCAGCTTGAAATCAGCATATGAGATTACATTCGAGGAGGAGAGGCCAGGCGGATCGCATCCGGTTTGGAGGGCAGTTTGGAGAATCCTGGCGACCCAACAGATCCGATCCTTCTTTTGGCTATTTGTGCATGATAGACTGCTGACGAATGGCGAACGCTCCCGCAGGCACCTGAGCGCAACGAAGAGTTGTCCTATATGCGATCATGAGCTTGAAAGCGCGTTACACGTGGTTAGGGATTGCTACATGGCTCGTGCTGTGTGGGCTGAATTGCTGGGCAATGAATCAGACGAGGATTTTTTTTCAACAGGACAGGATGAAGTGGGCATTGCATTACATCTCTGGTGTGAATAAGAGCATTGATCCAACTCTTTTCGCAGGAGTCAGCTGGCTACTCTGGAAGAATAGGAATAAATTTGTCTTTGAAAAAGATTTAAGCCCACCAGAGGCAATAAGACATAGAGCGACCGAGTTGCTTCAACAAGTGAATCAAGCGTCAAAGCGAGATGTGATGGCAGCGAGAAATTCCCCGGTGAGGCATCGACAGGAAGTCAGTTGGGAGCCACCGACGAGGGGATGGATCGCTTTGAACACAGACAGATCGGTGATGAATGGCTAGGCCGCGACATGTGGTGTGTTGAGAGACGAGAGTGGCCGGATCCTGAAGGCCTTTGCAGGGAACATTGGTGAAGCCTCCATCACTAGAGCTTAACTTGAAGGTATTGTGCATGGATTGCATGTGGCATGGAACGAGGGCTATGGGCGAGTGGTGATCCAGACTGACTCACAAACTGCTATTCAGCTGATCGAAGGAGCTGAAGAAAGGCATCCCCATTTCCTGGCGGTGCAATAAGCTCGTTGGCTTCTGGATAGGGAATGGCAGGTTCGACTGGGTGCATGTGTTTCGTGAAGGGAACTATATAGCAGATTATCTTGCCTCGGTGGGACATCGGTTGCCGCTTGGTTTCCACTTCAGAGAAGAGCCGGATCCGCTCCTGAACTATTGGATGTACTTTGATGTAATGGGGGTGGAAACTCCTCACATGGTCAATGATTAACGGTTGGGGTGCCATAAAAAAAAAAAGAAGTTGTGTCCAACAACTAATAGAGGTTACTGAGCTCATAAAATTTAATCCGTGACCTTATTTGCTATTTTCTAGAGTTTGGGATATTTTCATTAGGGTTAATACCCTAGTTTGGCTCGAAGTTTAGCGTTAGTGACAGTTCTGGCCCCGTTTTCCAAATAAGACATTTATGACCTACTTTTGAAATTATTGGACAGATTTGGCCTAAAACTTGTGTTGACCGTTAATATTAACGGTCAAACACTTATTCCGTTAGTGAGTCAACAAAAACATGTTGTTGTGGCTAATGCATAGTGCCACGTCATTAAATAATAATATTTTTAAAATTTTTGTCCCCCAATAATAACAAAATTTTTTGTCCGTCTCGATTGGTTCATCCCCTTCTTTGAACCACCCTTCTTACTCTCCACCGGCGAAGCAACCTAATTAAGAACCAGTACTGGCCATGAAGGGCGGAAACCCCATAGTCGTACCTCTGGGACGACATTGGCTGCGGCGGAGCCGCAAGTGAATTGAAAAATCACCACCACCATCATCGTCTTGTGGCGGGGCTTCACACAATCTCGATGGTGTGTTGTAGCTTGGATGTTTTCGATAGAAGGTTGCGGCGGTTGGGGGTGTCCACATCGACCCCGACGGCGACGTCGATTCGATTGCGACCTGTGAGGGGCAAATTTTTATGTCGAGGGTTTGTTCGGCGACGACGTTAGCAGTGGATGTTGCAGTGGAGATAGAAATTTCGTCGGAAGGGGTGGGGTTTCCGAGGGGCGACATCAACGGCGGTTGATGATAATAGTCTCTTTGTTGTCGACGGTGGTGGGTGGAGGAAGCAGCGGTGGAGATAGAGGGGGAAGTGGATATGTGAAACAGAGAGGACGAAGGGGAGATAAGTAAGGGATCCATCTTTTAATTTGTTAATTTTATTTAAATTATAAAATTAAAATAATATTTTTTAATGACGTGGCACCATGTATAACCACATTAGTAGTTTTTTGTTGAATCACTAACGGAATAAGTGTTTGACCGTTAATATTAACAGTCAATACAAGTTCCTGGCCAAATCTGTCCAATAATTTTAAAACAATATCTTATATGAAAAATGAGGTCATAACTGTCACTAACGCTAAATTTCGGGCCAAACTAGGGTATTAACCGTTAGTAGCTCAAACTTGAAACTTTGGGTCAAAAGGAAAAAAATACCAAAACCAAGAAACCGGAAATAGTTTCCCTCTAAAACCCCCACAAATAGCAGGATCCGGAAAAAAAAATCATGAGAGGAGCTCTCCCCTCTCTCCTCGAAGTCGGCTTTCTTCTTGGACGGTGGCTGCTACGGGCCATCGGCGCTTTACTCACGGCTAGCCTGGAAAACCAGGAGAAGAAGAGTGGTTGGTCTCGCGCAGCGGCGAGTCCCGTCGGCAGTGAGGGCGGTGGCGGTGGATCGCCCCGAGCGAGTGCGGCTCCGGAAGTGCGGAGGATAGGTCGCAATTCGGGCCGGTTTTGCCGTTTGCGAAGGCAGAAACGAAAACGTTTGGTATGAGACGGTGGACGAGGCTAGTCAGCGACCTCAACTAAAAAAATTCAAAAACAAGGCGAGGGGTGGATGGAGGTTCTGGCTCCCCACTTCGCTGGAAATCGACGAGGAGGAGGAGACCATCTCGGAATCGTCGGCCAATTGCAAAGGAGAATTAGGGGGTGGTTGGAGATTTTGTCTTCCCACTTCTCTGGAAATTGACTATGAGCCAACCAGGTCGGATTCGTCCGAAAGAATGGATGCTCCTGGTTCGTATGGTGTGGCGGAGGCAAATCAGTGTCCTGATTGTTGGCCCCGCCCTCAACCCCTCGGGGAAAATAATCTTCCGCCTGCGGAAGGATTGACTAATTCGGGCCCTCCTCGGAGGTGCCAGATCGCCGGCGATATGCTGGAATGTCGCCCGGTTTGGCCTGCGCCGGCGAACAAAGAAAGAGATTGGGATAAATCTCTTCCGGATCTGCCGGTTGGTTGGAATGGTATCGGGGATCTTTTTACCCGTTTTAAAAAACAGATTTCGAGGGATAAATCTGAAACTAACCTTTTCGTTGGGTTTCCTAATCCTAACCCAACTCTTCGGAAAAGGGTTCAGGAACACGGCTCAATACTGTGGTTGAGCTCCAATAAACCTCTCGGCTATAAATATAATTCTACCTGTCCACCCATGCTTGACTTGTGTACAAGCCTTAGTGTGAGACTGAAGTGGCCGAAGTTGGAGCTGACCCAGAATCAAAGTCGAGACCGTGGTGATCAGTCAGGTAATGGTCTTTCCTCTAATTCCCTGCCTTTGAGATCAGACCCAATTGCGCTCCCTGCCTCTGCTCTGCATAATTCTTCCCCGGACCCATTTGTATTGTCTTTGGACGAACAGAACGGGAGGAGCTGTGAGAGGAATTTTAGTGAACATATCATGGATTCGATCCCTGTTTTTCAGGTTGGCAAGATGTCGCATGTTGCAGAGGATCAGGTGGTCCAGTTTTCATTGGCTGAGGTCCAAACAGTGAAGTTTCGTACTTCGCGGACTCTATTGGGTAGGATGTTCACAGAGCATCCAGCGGACTTGGCGGAATTGAGGGAGGCTTTGGCTGTGGCATGGCAGGTGAAGGGCCAAATTCGGATTTCGATTGCAAAGTTTGGTCTCCTAGAGATTGTGTTGCCAAATGAAGAGGCGAGGATCTGGGCTCTCAAGCGTACCCCGTGGGTGGTGATGGACCGGATTCTGCATTTGCGATCCTGGTCCCCAAAAATCACGAAGCTTACCTTTGAGGAGCTGGCCATAGCACCATTTCGCGTCCAGCTTTGGAATGTCAAAGATGATTGCTGCACAAAGCAATTCGGGCATAAACTTGCCCAGGGTACTGTGGGAAAGGTCTTGGATTCTGGGGTGTTCGCCTCCAACGACACCAACGAATGCTTTGTGAAGATCCGGGCACTCATTGATTTCACCAAACCCCTAAGATCGCAAGTCATGGCTGATAGTGAAGAATTGGGGCGCTTCTGGGTGAATTTCAAGTATGAGTTCTTGCCTAGTTTTTGCTATTACTGCGGGCGAGTGGGGCATACAAAGCCGATTGCGTTTTTGAGCCGCCTCAGCGGCAAGAGCGCTTCGGCCCACACATGTCCACGAAGAAGCTCGGGCGGCAGATCTATGACAATGAGGAGGATGGTACTAGCTTCCGACAGGAACGGAACACAGTTTGGGTCAATCGAAGTGTTCGTGAGCAGAAGGAGGAGGTTCGCAGGGCCACAGGGGATCGCACGGAGGTGCCTCGACAGACTCAACTGAAGCCTGGTAACCCTGCTCGTCCCCGTCAGGAGAGCAACCCTCTCCCCAAGGTATCCAAGCAAATGGATCGAGAAGGGGAAAAAATGGTTAACAGGCGCAGGGACAACCCTCGGGTCTTTAAGATGCGGACATCACCGTGAATTCAAATGATCCGAAGTGATGGCAAAGGACAAGGCAGGCGGTCACCGCGAATTGGCGCCAGCAAGTCGGTGAAAGCTGAAGCGGGGGCTGATCGGAGAACAAATAATTTGCAGGGGCGGGGTGAGAGTCCGGTTGATGACGCTGCGGTTTTGGCTCAGACGAGGCTGCGACGTCTCATATTAGCGGACGATTCAGAGGAGGAATGGGAGAATGGATCGGGCTTGATGGATGGAGGGTCTAGGCCCATATCGATGCCTGCTCAAGACCTCAAGACTACCGGGTCTCAGGCCCAGCCGAAATCTGTGGCTGATGGAGCGGGCCATGGGCCTGGAGAAGTGGGACAAGGCAAGGTGGAGGGAGTCCGTATCGTGGACACAGCAGCTCCCCGCCGTACAAGCCGTCGATTGCGAAAGATGGGGGCCCAAGTAGTTGCCACAGTGGAGGGAGGTGAGCCTTTGGGCCTGCAAGAGGCGGAGCTTGTGGACACTGGGCTTGGCCCACAGGAAGTGGCCCCGGGCTCGGATGCTGATTCTTCCCCTGCGGCAGAGGACGCGTTTGTTATCAGGAGGAGGTCGCCAATCCCCAACCCCCGGAGGACCTAGCCAACTAAACCGGGTCGGGTTGGAAAATTGGTTGCGGCTTTTGAAGGGGACTTGATTCCTGATCCGACTGTGAAGGATGGTCCTGAGCTGGGGGCATGTGTTTCAATCCCTACTGAGGCTAAAGGTAATAATCAGGAGGTGTGCGGGGAGGTTCTGGCCACCCTAGATGAGTATGGTTCAAATTTAATTGAGCACAATCCTGGGTCCCGGAAGCGAACGTTGGAAATGATGGATGAGGATGGGGGTCGTCCTCCTACTCCGAAAAAACAGTTTGTGGAGACTAATGATAGTGATGAAAAGGTGGAGGTAGCCAGCCTGGAGTGGCCCCAGGGTGATAAATGAGGCTTCTCGCCTGGAATGTGAGGGGAATTGGGCCATCACTCACATTCCAAACTGCTATAGAGTTGGTTCATTCTAATAAACCGGATCTTGTGTTCTTCTCGGAGACGCGATCGAGCCGGAGGGTAGTGACTCGTCGTATGCGGGGGTTAGGTTTCCAGCTTTCTCATTGTTTTTTTGTTGATGCGATTGATGCATCTGGCGGTTTAGTAGCGGCTTGGTCCCCCGGAGTTGATGCTTCGGTGTTTTTCACTCAAGTTTCTGTATCTGCATTCAAATTAATGAAATTAATTTTTCGTATATTGTGGTCCTTGTTTATATTAGTTGCAATATAGCCATTCGGGATTCCCAACTTGCACAACTACGCGAAATTTGTGAGCACTTCCACCATCCTTTTGTGGTCATTGGGGATTTCAACTCTACTCTCCAGGCGAGTGAGAAAGATGGGGAGTTGGTGTGGAATGCCGCCCAAGCACTTAGTCTGCGTAATTTCATACAGGATTTGGGTCTTCATGATCCTGGTTACCAGGGTGACATGTTCACTTGGTCGAACAGACGTATGGGTGCTGCCTGTATTCGGGAGAGGTTGGATAGGGCGCTCTGCTCCCAATCCTGGATTGATCGATACCCGGAAACTTTGGTTAAACATTTCACAGACCAGGGATCGGACCATCGTGCCCTTGTCCTCTCGGACAAGGTGTATGCTCGCCATAGTCGCCCCCTCTTCCGATTTGACGCCCGCTGGGCCGAGAATCCTGAGGTTAGAGCTATGGTTAACTACGTATGGAAGGAGGAGATTCAGGGTACCCCTATGTTTCGGCTGTGGGAACGCCTCAAGAAGCTCCGACATTTATTGTATGATTTGAGTAGGGCTGGCACTACGAATTCTTTGCGAAACATTAAAACTCTCCAAGCAGAGATTGAGAGGCTAAAGATGGTTCACCCGGTTGACTGGGATTCCATTAGAGATCTTGAAATTGAGCTTAATCGTCAATGGGAAGCGGAAGAGGTGTACTGGCAGCAGAAATCTCGTGTCCAGTGGCTTAAAAAAGGAGACAAAAACTCAGCCTATTTTCACACTGTGACTCGGGCCCGTAGAAAACGGAATTTCGTTGCTGGCCTTCGGGATGAGACTGGGAGCTGGGTCACAGAGGAAAGTGGAAAAGCTACAATTGCTACTGGCTTTTACCAGGGTCTCTTCGCCTCAGAATCCCAAGTCCCTAATATGAGGGATAGGGTGGAGGCCCTCCCCATTACTCGCAGTGTTACTAATGAGATGAATACCGTTTTGACGGCGGAGGTTTTGCCAGAGGAGGTTCGGAGGACGGTCTTTGCCATGGGTTCAAAGCTGGCTCCTGGTTCTGATGGCTTCACTGGAAAGTTCTTTAAGGCCTTCTGGGATATTGTGGGGGACTCGGTCATTGAGGCAGTCTGCTCCTTCTTTGCGACGGGGCGATTGTTGCGCAGCTTCAACCATACTTGGTTAACTCTGATCCCGAAAGTGGATAATGTTGAGACAATGCAACAACTACGTCCAATCAGCCTTTGTCAGTTTGTCTATAAAATCATTACAAAGATAATGGCTGCGAGACTGGCTGACCTCCTCCCTCAGATTATATCGGATGGCCAAAATGCGTTCATCAAGGATAGGCAGATAATTGATAATATTCTCCTTGGTCATGAACTAATGCACTATCTAAAAATAAAAACGCGAGGCAAGAAAGACTACATGGCTCTAAAGGTTGACATGAAAAAGGCCTATGATAGAGTTGAATGGGCCTTTCTGCTTGCGGTTTTGGATAAGATGGGTTTTAGTTTGGTCTGGCAAGGGTGGATATATGAATGTCTGCGCTCGGCCTCCTTCTCGGTTCTTATGAATGGTACGCCTTCGGGGTATTTTACTTCTTCGAGGGGGCTCCGCCAGGGGATCCGTTGTCGCCACTCCTGTTTGTGTTATGCACGGAAGGGTTTGCGGCTCTCCTGCGCAAGGCCATCGCTGAGAAGAGGTTGGATGGGGTGAAGGTGGCTCCTAGGGCTCCTAAGATATCTCATTTGTTCTTCGCGGATGATTCTTATTTGTTCTTGCGAGGAACCCTCTAGGAATGTGAGAATCTGATTGAAGTTTTAAATGAGTATGAGGACCTTAGTGGTCAAAGGGTTAACCTGGCGAAGTCGGCAGTCTGCTTTAGTAAGAATATTGCGGTGCCTGACCAGGAGTTTTTAGCCGCCATTTTGGGGGTGGGAGCGGTGGGGGTTCATGATAAGTACCTAGGTTTGCCTACTCTAATTGCCAGATCTAAAATGGCTACCTTTCGGTACTTGGAGGAGAAGTTGCTTGAGCGGTTACAGGGGTGGAAGCAAAGAACTTTGTCATGGGCTGCTAAAGAAACGTTGATTAAATCAATCGCTTTGGCTTTGCCTTTGCATGTTATGTCCTGCTTTAAATTGCCTTTATCCCTGTGTCGGTTATTGGATAAGCACGTGGCTAGATTCTGGTGGGGGGTGGTGGAGGACCGATCGAAGATCCGCTGGGTGTCTTGGCGGAATATGTGTAGGAGTAAGCATGATGGGGGGATGGGGTTTAGACGGTTTGAGCACTTTAATCAAGCCCTGTTGGCTAAAATTGGGTGGCGTATCATGATGGAGCCTCAATCCCTATTAGCCCAGGTTTATAAAGGAAAGTACTTCCCCAGAGGAACCTTTCTGCAAGCGACTGCTAGATCCCGGCCGTCATGGGGGTGGCAAAGCATTCTGTTTGGTCGGCAGTTGCTGGAAAAGGGCCTTCGTTGGCAGATTGGTAATGTTCGGTCAGCCTCACTACTCCACTCGAATTGGATACCGAGGTTCCAGTTGGACCCCCCTAATTATAATCCTCGTGTGTTACCAGAGGGGGGGGGGACCCGCGAGTGGAGGAAGTCTTGTGTCCGGGTGAGGGTAAGTGGAATGATTTGCGGCTCAGCTTGTGGTTTGATCCACCGACCTGCCAGGACATTAAGGCAATCCCTTTGCCACGGAGGGATGTTGAGGATAGATTGATCTGGCATGATACTGTTGATGGGGTTTTCTCTGTCAAGTCTGCTTATCATCTTGCTGTTGCAGTGGATAGGAGGGAAGGCAGATGGAAATCGGTGGTTGGTTGGATGGACAAACCTAGCTGGGTTCGGCTGTGGAATGCGAATATTCCCCCAAAGTTGAAGGTCTTTGGGTGGCAGCTGTTCCACCGTGCTTTACGAACTACGGAGGCTCTCATTGAGAAGAAGGTAGAGGTCCATCCTCGGTGTCCGGTTTGCTGGGAGGGTACAGAGACCCTGGAACATCTCTTTCTGACCTGTCCAGTGGCTCGGGCCCTCTGGGACTATGCGGGTTTGGATTACCTTGGAGAGGGATTGCCTCGGCATACTTTTTCACTGTTTCTGAAGAGATTGTTGGCTCTTGTCCATGACCCAGGCTTGTTCATGAAGGTGGTGGCCATTCTTTGGAGGATCTGGCGGTCTCGGAACTGGGTTGTCTTTGAGGGAAAGCAGTTCGGGATTCTAGCCTTGATGCGTCAATTTCACCAGCAGTATGAGGTGTGTTGGTCTTTTCTCGGGCCCACCATCATCACGGGGTCAGTGGGGCCAGTCAATCTCCTCTCTCCTTCGGTGGGGGGCGGTAGGGCGATCTGTATGTGGGATGGGGCCACGCGAGGGGGTTCTCATTCGGCTGGAGGGATGGTCCTAATGAGCCCAGCGAGGGAGGTCCTTATGGTTAAAGGTGTCCAGTTTCCTTTGATTGATGACCCCATGGTGGTGGAGTTGCTGGTTCTCAGGGATGCGCTCGTCTGGTGTCTGGAGTTGGGCTTTTCGGAGGTGAGGATGGAAGGGGATGCTAAAGTGGTCATTGATAAGATTAACAAGGCGGATGCTCGGGATAACAAGGGGGGGGGGGGGGGCGGTGCTTGAAGAGATAGGACAGTTTTGTCAAACCCACCCTGGTTTTTCCTTTCGAT